>JABUQX010037848.1:0-27500 GCA_015478945.1 Trachelipus rathkii
CTCTGAAATTTTGATGGGAATGGAAGAAAAACTAACTATATTAAATTCGACCTTACTTATATGTTATTTTAAATTTTGTGATTAAACTGTGATCTGTGTAATGTATGGATGACGAGTTCTTTCTGATTACTATGATACCGAAAATGCAGGAATATTAGCACACAACAGATAGAAAAGCTCACAAAAAAATATCGATAAATTTTGACCAGAATTTTATTGTGATATCTTGACATTGATGAAATAATTCTATGTAGAATCTTAGGTGTCAATTATGATAATTGATATGACATTCTCCAGAGAAATAATAAATTATAGGATCTGAAGGAATCAATAGAAAACTCATTCTCCAAAAGCAATCATTATTGCTTAATTTATAATATCTACCCATATCGTGCAATTATGTAAAAATTACAATGAAAAGAAGGGAATGGTCCACCACATTTTGAGTGCATAATCAAACAAAAAGATTTGGCGGTACACTAACATAATAATATTGGCTAAACTCTAAAACTTTGTTCTTATCAAATATTCCATGTGGAACAGAAGATATTCATTCAATCAATATAAGCTAAAAACAACATTCTTATCTATGTAACAACATGGTGCTAAGTTCAGCCGACTGAACATGATGATATTCATTGTTGAAAGAAAATTCGATTCATTTACAGTTTCGAATAACCTTAATTATTATACTAATAAATACAACCTATATTAGTTTAATTATTTGAAATAATTCCAACTATCTATTATTTTTTAATATTTAATTAATATTTTATTAATTAAAGTATATAACAAATTAAAACAATTTAATAAAATTGTGTTTTTCTATATGAGTCAAATTATTATGCGATATATAAAGAGTAGAGAGATCATGCAATCCCGCCAATGACCTGCCATCTAAATTATTATATATATATAAAATATATATATATTATTGTATATAATATGTATATGTATATAAATAATATATATAATTATAATTTTCATAATAGTTACAGAATATTAATATATATAACTATATATAATACATTATATTAATATAATATATTATTTCAAAAATCAGCGTTCCTATGAAATTTGAGTTGATGTACAATTAAAATTATTTAGACACCTACTACTCTACCGAAACAAGTCAAGAGTGCTAAAATCCAGCTGTTAGAATCAAAAGGGTGAGTGGGTCAGCCCCCAAAAACTAGGTATTTTTTGAGATAATCTAAAAGCAAAACTTACAAACATGTTCCTTGACACCTTTAAATAATATACCAAAGTTGATAAATCATGAAATTCATTCCACTTAACACTAATGAGCAATTAATAAGTATGACATCAATAAAATTCAACTAACTAAAAACTAACTACTTATGTTTATTTTGCAAATAAGCAGAGTTATAGATCACTAATAGTTCCTTTGAACGGATTTAGAATTAATATCAGTCATTAATCGCAGGATATGTTATATGAATTATAACGAGGAATCACATAATAATACTATATTATGCTTACTTAATTAATTATCGAGAGCAAAAGCACCATCGTATTGATTTTCACAATCAAAAATGTTATTGATATACTTAATAAATTTATTTCTCTGTAATCATTTGACAAGGTACAAAAATGTACATATTATATAAAATAATTTTTCAAAGGTTTCCATTTTAAACAGGTGATGAGTATCCAGTATTGTGTCCATATAACCTTTAATATCAAAATCCCCATTCTATCAAGGCCTATACTCCATTCAACCCAGGTTAAGTTATGGGAATGTCTGAAATTAACCAAGTGGTAATCAGGAATATGCTAAAAGCTGAATATCTTAAGAAAAGTTCAGAAAATTTTTCCATTAATAAATCTATCGTTGAATGAATAAATGACAAAATCGGACGTTGTCATAAGTTCTTCTTGTCTATAGTAATCGTTATACAGCAAAGCAGACGTCGACGGCCTAGTGGATGATCTTCTTTGGTCATCAAGTTGATCTGGTTTGAATACAACTGCCAATTTTCTTCTATGGCAACTTGTATAGACAACCACACTATCCCTATTTCAAAAGTATCTGCAAATGATTTATCGTTAACATAACACTCTCTCAAATGAGAAATTCAATTATGGTTTTCCATAGACATTAATAGAGGTTGTATCAAATGCATGATGTTCGAATGTACATTTCATATATGATCAATCCTTTTACAGAATAAATCTGTATTCCTACTAAAAATCCTTTCGTTGTAAGAAAATAATTATTTTTTAAAAAAGTGGAACATATATTACACCGAGCCTCTACATTACTTTCATTCCACGAGTCACACAATCGCCATGAAGATAAAGTTGTGTCTTGGTAATTTCCATGGTTGCAATTATATTTTATCAGTTGAAGGAATTTTGGTATACAATACCTCAGCCACGCGCTGTCGTAGAATGAGCAAGATACGAATTTACTCTCAGATATAATCAAATTATGATACAAAAGGAATATAAATATAACTATATATATATATATAATATATATATATATATATCCATACTACTATATATAATAATAATAAATTAAGTATAATAATAATAATATACCAAGTATAATGATTTTTTTTAATATAGATAAAATAAATTATATTCGATCATATAATGATTTACTTCGCAAAAAGTGATAATATCATAATAATATATAAATACACGTATATTTAACTACACTGTATAATAACTCCTATATTAAATAATTCTGTTGAATCAATCTGCATGATTATAGCGATACCCATGCGAGTTCAGAACCAAAATCTTGATAAATTATTTCAAATACAAAATCTAGGTGTAAATTATAAAATTCAAATCGGCTCCGGCTAGACAATGTGAAGGTACATTCCGATTATTATAAACCAATGTTAATTTTACTGCAACCTATATGTCGGATAATGTAATCATATTAGGTTCAAATAACAGTTGAAAAAATAATAGTTCGTCCTGAATTGTCATTGGAAAAAGTTTTATTTAAAAACAATATAGTCTTAATAGGAAATAAAATATATATCTGTTAGATCACCCACCACAGAAAGATAACTCTGCACCAGAATAACAAGCGGACCCATTTCGTAGTCTGAGTTAGATGTGGAGTCACGATTTGGAAAGCACCAAGTATAAGCCAATGGGATTTCTGCACATACGTTATAGACGTTAATGAATCTGCAAGCGTATTTCTCACTGAAATCTATTAACAAGGATGTAGCCAAGATTCCAACGCCGTGTCCTATACAATACGGACGCCCTCTATGTACATTTTTATCTTAGTTTGGCAATAAATCTGAGAATAAATTAATAAAAAACTGTTACTTTAAAAGTTGTATGAGGTCCTCCATTGTAGCAAAAATAAAACTATTTACTAGTTCTGTTTCTAATGAAATCTCTTGTGGAATGGGTGACAAGAGCCGTAAGTGGAATGCTTTTAAAAAACATAATCCAGACAAGCAATTAATAAATGAAAGTAGGATTTCCATTTAGGTAATCTGGGGCATAAAAAACTGAGGGAAAATTGTACTTTACTCATGATGTGCAAAGATGCGTAATATTGGCTACACGGCAGAATGTACAAGAGTATGGTGGCTATTATATGAAATATATATCGATTAGGTTGTGCCAAATAAACACACTCGACACAACCGAGAAAAGGAACGCGAGATTTAAAATCCTGTTTTAAACCCTATTTCCCTTACATTTGATTAGGCAATTAAGTGATTATAATCCCGTTGCTGATTAATATTATCCAATATAGAATTTAATAACAAAAATGGGACTGTATTAAGTATAATTCATGATCAACGTTAGTACCTTAAAATATCCTATCAAATGTAAACAAAATAATCAATATTTGAAATTTATAGGAGTTTAATAATTTTTTAACTAGATTTCTCGACATTTTTTAAGTTTGTATAAAAATAATATAAATTTATTTAAAAATAAAAAAATAGCATCTGCCAGAAATCTAGAAAAAGGATATATATATTTATCATGCATAACCTCTAAAAAATATAAAATGCTCTGATATCGCTATTAGAGGAATCATTTCTCTCAGTTCTTCAATATAAATAAGAATAATAATATAATAATAAAGTTATTTATATTTAAAAATATATGTGAAATGAGTGTCAAAGCCACAGCATGAAAAACCTATTCAGAAAAACTATTTCTTATACCAAAAGCTTCATATATAATAGCTATTGCTATATTTTTTTTTAATTTACAAAACTTTGTAAAAACGATCGGTCGGAGTAGTTGGATTTTGCACCCCATTTCAGAAATAATAATAATGCAAATCTTCATTTTAACATTTTATATATTGGAAAAAATCAGAGTTTGCATGCAGCTATATATATAAATGTTTCTCTCAATTTTAATTTCAGTCGAAGTTATTATACAACGTTAGTCTATTTGTGCCATAAAATAAGATACATGACTTAAGGGCATAAACGAATATTATTCGTCTACGGAGGCCCTGCTCCCACCGAATTAGTGGTCTACAGATGTCAGATGGGGACAGAAGTTAAATGCATAAAGAGAAAATTCTGAATCCAGTAATAGAATGAGTGATAGTAACGATGGAGTTCAGCATTCAGTGAGTATTCAAGGGCTATTAAATAATGTAGTCAGCCAATAACTCTATTCGTCAGGATCTAATAGGAAAATTTACTAAGTCACCTGAACGATTAATACTATTTGCTAAAAGAGTTCGCGTGGGTGACCTATCCAAGATGGCGAATTGTATTTTATACTGAAGTGGAGCAAAATAATATCAGTAGAAATAAAACATCAACCCTTCAATTAAACATAATATCATCATTCTCCATGGAGTTATCGAAGCAATCCGGAAATAGAATTTCGCAAGGCATAAGTTTCGATTTCATTCGAACTTTAACCTATACAACGATTTAATCAGAAAACACTTCAAGGGGAGAACTTCAGAACAAGAATAATAACACCGGTTTTGTGAAAGAGACACTAAGAAATTGTTTAGGTAGGATCTATAGCTTACAGAAATTCACACTTTCCACGTATGAGTGCACAACCCCAGGGTAACAATGGGTATCACATGTAATAACCAGGAAGTTAATAGAAACACTATGGTTTACTGGTTATTGATACATTTGAGTTTCCAATCTAAGTAGATCTCTGTTACAAAACAGGATTTTCGTTGATCGTTGAATTCTCTGAAGCAGATCCTATATCTTAAAACCTAATATTCTATGATTATCTCAGCTTAGTCAGTTAAATATCTAACTACCTTTCCAGATCATGAAAGAAGCGAAAAGAAGAAGATGGGAGCGGAGCGTGAAAAAAAATATGAAAAGGAATTGTTTAACCTGACAATTTCTTAGTGTCCTTTCAAGTGTTCTTCTTGTGATTTCTTCCCCTTGAAGTAACTAGTGTTTCATGTGTGTATAGGTAAAAGTTCTGCGACGAATTAGAATCTAATACCTGAAACCCATTCCCACTTCGATACCCTCGAATCAACGATGCCAGGTATTTACCCTCACTGATTACAGGGTCCGTATAACTTCTCGTTCTTATTTTGGCCCCCCCTATCCGACCGTAGTAGACTGCTTCGATAGACTCCACGTGATGGAGAAATGTATTGACATCTTATATATTGCTCTAACCTGCAGAAATAATCCGATCCTCGCGTGCCAGTACTATGACAGGGTTTTCATTAGCACTCATAAAGCATCGCTCATCTGTTTGGTAAAATATGCGTATGGTACACAAAAGTCTATGTGGAAAGCCAAATGCATTATTTTGCTCGCGGCCGTCCACACCTGTATTCCAGGGACTATAAGAATATATTTGCCATCGCCCAGATCCACCGAGCCTCTGCCCAAAAAACCGTACTGCTTAGAGTCAGTAGTTTATCACATGTAATTGGTAAAATTTATGAGTGCATAAGCTGGCACTCGCCTCGCAAAAAAAATCTATGAATTTCCAGTCCTTCCCCTCATCATAAGACATGTGGTGGAGGGAGGGCGGTTAATTTTCAGATTCAGTCCCCGATTGCCCTTGAAAATAAAGGGTAATCCCACACTTCTCCGGCGGAGAGGGCTGCCCTCACCTCAAGTAGACATCACAACTTCCACGCGTGTTTTATGGCCCCCGTGAGTTCGCTATTTTTATACTTCTATTTAATATATGGGCCTCACACACAACCTCTTAGCCGTCACCCCCCCTAACTCAACATTTCCTAAATAGTCGTGTTGGAAACAAAAATAATAAATAGCATCATGAAGTCCTATATTTTGCATATTTAAAAGCTCTTTTAATTGCTTAGAAAAAATTCGAGAATTAATGTGATATGTTAAAAAAACAACCGAAATTAATATGCGATATACTTGTTCATTTTGTTATGCCGACGACTGAACCATGGTCCGACCCCAAGGTTCAAACATATATCCCCGGCTTCCAAAATTTTTATAATAAATCGGAGGAATCGGCCATAGAACTTACTCCCCCACCGCTACACGTAAGACTCATTTTCCTTTTATGTATTTATCGCAATAATTTTATTGTTCCTCCGAAAAATGGAGCCTAATTCCGCTGCAAACCAGTCCTACTAGTCACATAATGCACTGGAACTAAATAATAAATCAATTTCATTATCACAATCTATTTTTAAAGTACTGAATGAAATAATCTATGAAAATATTATACAGTCTACATCAAGATTATAGTTATGGGATAACGGCATAGTTCCATTGCTTTTCACGATAGTTTCAATCATACTGTAATGGTGAATCACCTAATGAATAGCGATAAGAGCTTTCTTGAACTCGTTAATTCTTGAGCTTTCAGTCCAATAGACTATCGAACGACATGTGATGCTTCCATTTACTATAATAAGTTGTCAATCTGATTCGACTATGGCCTAGGAAGTATGAGATTCCCCTTAACAACACAGCTGTGTGGTTATATCTTGCTGTAAAGGATAAAATACAGCCAACTAAGGCCCCTCATATATACCTATTAATACACGACTCCCTCTCGCCTTCCCAGCGCTTACAGAGCGACTTAGGAACCACGAAGCACGGGACAAAATCAAATTGAATACTGGCCCGTAAGTTATGGAAACAACCCGAACTTTACATCCTTCCAACCCTATATGGTTTCAGGAGAAAGCACTCTCCTCCCTCATAGGAACTCCATCTACGAAACTTACCAGTACAGTTTTAATCATAGTTTTTCTATCAAAGTTGTTCCCTACAAGGTCTCTCATAATCCCACAAGTTTATAAATTACAGAGCGACAGGGTGGGATGGTGGTGTAGCAGAAGGTTGTTTGCTCGGACATGCACAGTTTTTCCCGACAAAAAAAAAAAAAAAAACATTTTTTAATCCATACCATAAATTATTATTTACGACAAAAATCGGTATTACCAGTCAAATTGTTATAAGCTTATTCTACAGGGTGATCCAAAAATTTATCATGATCTCGTGTACGGTGTATCCCAAAATTTTATTAAATAATAATAATTTTAAAATAAAATTTTAATATATATAAATGGTCTTAAAAGTATTAATATAAATATATAAATATTTTTTTAAAGTTACCACCGAGCACTAAATCCCAAGTGTTATTAAGTGTTATACGTTTATTATACAGGATGTTCCAAAAGTTGCTCGCAGATTTATATTTTACAGGATGTATTGAGTATTACAAGTTTGTTCTACAGGGTGTTCTAAAAATCCACTTCACATCGTTTTCAAGTTTACTGTGTGTCAGATGTTTCTAATTAAATTATATATATTATATAATATAATATATATATATATATATATATTATATATATATATATTATTAATATATATATATATATAATATACTATATATATATATATATAATATTATATATATTTATATATATAATTATATATATATATGTTGATTGTTACCCAGAGGGTTGTCCCGCTCTAGGGGCATACTACCAACCTTTACATACAAAAGACAATATAAAACACACACTTATTTCACTGGCGATTGTGTTTAGCGGGACAGACTTTGAACATCTTTTCCTTTTTTTAATAATTATTTCTTACGAAAGGATTTTGTATATAGAATTTTAAAAGGTATCACATAATTATTACCAAAACTATATTGACTACGAAAAATATTAAATTCCATTATTTATAGATAATAAATTATCTAATTGTTTTATTATTAAATGTTATTCATAAATTGCACTCAATCAAGGTATCAGCTTGATGAAAAAATTGCATTATTTTCAAAACCGATCAGCTGAACTGACCAAGGTCGTTTTCATAGACTCACTCTCCTTCGGATCAATATTGCCAGCAGACAAAAAATACAGTAACATCTTTGAATTTTACCTATTTAATTTTCTTTATTTTATTCTTATTAATTGATGAAATATTCGTCCTGAACTTTCTTAAGATATTCATTTCTCATATAAATCTTCCTGTTCCTGTAAAATAAAAAATTCATTTCTGTTGAATATTATTGCTTATTGAGAGTATATTAAGGTTTTTTGAATAGACAATCTTACCTTGGTAATTAAAAAAATCTGAGAAAAACTTTGAATTCCATTTTATAATATGTACATTTTGGGAATCATCTCCAAAGAAAGTTCTCTTTTTAAGATAATAATTTTTATTTATAAGTGATTATTATCGAAAATAACTTATTTGGCATTCTTGAAAATCTCCGGTGGATGCTTTGTTTTTCCACGAAAACAGTATCAACTTTTTGGCTTACTATATTTTTTTCCCATATATCTCTTAAATTTCTTAATGGTTACTAATGGTTCCATTTTCAATTGAAACTACATAGGTTTCGTGGTTTATGTCCCCTTTAAATCTGGCCCAATATAAAAGGGAAAAATATAATTGATTGGATTATAAAATGGCTTATCTCAAAAAATACTGATTTTGGGGGCTAGACCCTCCCCCTTTGGTTTACTAACCGCTGTTTGCTACGTAATTTCGTGATGTACGTGCAAAGTTTACTTTTAACCAATTTCATCGCCTGTATTGAATGAATATATTATATATGATATATATATATATATATATATATATATACTATATATAATATATATACTATATATAAGAGTATATATATATATATATATATATTATATTATATATATAATTATATATTTTATATATATATAAATAATATATATATTTATTATATATATATATATATAATATTATAATAGTATATAATATAATTATATATATATAATATATAATATAAATATAATATATATATAAATATTATAATATATATATACTATATATATATTCAGAATTGTTTCTAGCAACAATTCTAGATCATTTCAGTTGTTGAAACTTGGCATAGTTGTTCATGATAGAACAATGTGTTTTTCTTGTAAGTTTGAAATTGCTGTGATAGCTAGATTTCAAGTTCTAATAATTACACATTTACCTAAATTATTATGCCTTTTTTTCCCAAAATGTGGGTCTTTTCTTTGTCACTCATTTTAATAATAGTTTCGGTTAGAATGTTATAACTTCCGTAATAATGATTGCTTCTTGGGAAATGAGTTATCTATAGATTCCTCAGATCCTATATTTTATTCTGTGAAAGTTTCATATTCTGAATTGACCTATTCAAATTGTTTCATCATGTCAAAGTTCACTTAAAATCTGGTCAAAGTTTCGATATTTTTTGAGTTTCTCTGTTGTCTATATCTTCGATTTCGGTATCATTGTAATCAGAAAGACTTTATATTAAATATAAGATTCCAAAATTTAATCAGAGGTTAATAGTTTTCCACAAGAGAGCTCCAAAATTTGTTAAAGGGAGGGATATTGATAAGTGGGAGGATCTTTTTATAAAGCTTTAAAATATTTTGGGTCGTAGTTTGGGAGGTTATTTATATTAAGCTTTAAAATATTCTGAGTCAGAGTTTTAAGAGGTTCAGACACCCTCTGTATCTCCCAATCTCATTTAATCCAATAAACTCTTCCTTTACTAGTTGGCTTACGTCTTAATTTAACTTGACACTCAGGACCTAACCTGAATTTATAGAAAATCTCCAACCTAATCAAAATCCTGATTATTATTAAAATTAAATTATTAATAAACGAATAAAAACTTTATATAATCTTAAATAATGATTTTATATTCTTTTTATATGAAAGTTTAATTCAAACTGTTCCGTTAATTATTTTTTTTTATAGAAAACTTCGTTTTAGATAAAGAGTCGCATTTAAATTAAATCCTTAGAAAAAATTTTTTTTTAGACAGAAAAAAAAATATTCCACATTTCATTATATTTGTGTATTATATTAAAAATTTCACATCTTTGATTAATATTATATTTGTAATTTAATATCAATTATAGAAAATGCTGATGGATTTTAGTTTGACATAAGAATATTTCATTTTATTTTATCTATACTTATACCTACTACTATCTTTATCTACTCACTACTATACTACTTACTACTTACTACGACTACTACTACTTACTACTACTAGCTTGCTCAAGATGTATGAAGCCGGACATTTTTCCCAAAAAAAGGGCAAAATTTGGCGTGGCGAAAAAGTAACCACGAACCTGAGTATAGACCATACCCGTCAACCAGGTTTAAAAGAGTATTAATATATATAGATATATATATATATATATATATTATATATATACTATATAATATATATATTATATATATATTATATATATATATTATATATTATATATATATATATATAATTATAATATTCTTTATATATAGATAATATTATATATATATTACTACTAGTATATGATAATCTCACGCATAAAATATATATATATCATATATATATATATATTATTATATATATATATCCAGTTTTTTATTCCTAATATATATATATATTTATACTACCAATATATTATATATTATATATATATAATATATATATTTATACAATATTAGAATATTATATATATATATATTGTACTTCTAACTATAAATAATATATTATATTATATATTATACACGTAGTTCGAATTGTGTCACCCGGGGGGAACGTCCTTGGAACTCCGGCCGTTCCGAGTACCTATTCCCAGCACGAAGGAAATTTCTCAAATAATAAATTTAAATAATAAAAATAATAAAATTAATAAATATAATATATATAATAATAAAATTAAAACTAATAATTAATCTAATTAATAATAATAATAATAAATACATAAATAATAATAATAAAATAAAAATAAAATAATAATAAATATTAAGACCTAGTTGAAAAAAGAATGAGCCTGTTCATCTCACACGGTGCGGGGCGGTGCGGTTTACCCTATTACAGCCTAAACACCACATCAGTTTTCACGCTTGTCATTGTTATTTCATTTCCTGGAGAAGGAGTAGTTTTACTTACGCCCGAAGTTCTCTTCTTTTATTGTACTATGTGGATATTTTCTGGCAAATGGATCAGCAATGCCTAACAGCTAATTCATGTTTTTCTTCACACTAAAAGGTTTTATAGAGCTAATGAGTAACCACATATTGATAGGCTCTGATTACATAAGTTTTTGCCTCTTCACGATTATGTTGTTCTTATTGAGAGTCCATGTGTGTGTTTTCGAGCTCCAGCCGAATTGTCGAAAAAAAAACGAAAATCTCCTTTCGACAACGGTCCGCTCCGCGTCAAAACAAACGTCCATGTACAGCTATATTCACCGCCATCGGACACTTTCGCAAGAAAAAGATTTTGAAATAAAGGTATTATTGGTTTGTTCGTGTTGGAAATATGAAGAAAATTAGGTTGGGATTTGAGTAGGTACATCACATTGTCGACCCTATGTTAATAATGGTTGATTTAAGTTCGGTTCATAGAGGGGAATAAAAAGGTATTAGGTATTACTAAACTTTTTCCTTATATAGATCAAAAAAAAGTTCGCCTGGGAGTATCAAATGGTTTCCGTTATCTTCATGTCCACCACCCTTTAATCTAAGCACTATTCATGGCATGCATTACAATGCAGAAGGAACTGAAATTCCAATTTTAAATGCAACAGTGAGGACAATATTCCATCACAATGAAAGTTTTTTGCTATTGCGCTGATCATGTTTTTTAGATATGGAAGCAGACAGATAAAAGCGAAAATGTTTTCTATCAACATGGAGCAGTTAGAAAGTTGAAGGAAAGACATCTTTTCTCTTTGCAGAAACATATAATTTGAAACAACCTTAGCGACTTCCAGTTCTTAATGAAAGAAAGGTTAATAGCTACTTTTGTAAAAAAATAAAAAAAAAATGATAAAATATTTCTGTACCTGCGATATAAATGGTCTTCTAAAGGAGAAACTTCAATCGTCTAATTTAACCAATCTTTTTAAACACAAGAAACTGAATTTACAAGAACTGAATGGTCTTTGTATGTGTAGAGCTTTAATCTTTAAACACTCAAGACAAAGCATGTGCTATCCATTAGTCCGCAATGAGACTGAAAATAACCGTCGTTTAATATACACGAAATGGAAACAAAAAATAAGTGAAAAAAAAATCCAATGGGAACTTGATGGAAATTAATTCAAGTGACACAAAAATCGGAAATTGTTTGACTCACAAATTGAGCACAAAGTCTACTAATCGAATTCACAACAACTGTCTTGTCCATACTTTTTTAATTCTTATATAAAAAAATAACAAATCTCTCTATAGATATTGAATAGGTATCTGCCATTATACTATTCGTGTTTCTTAACACCAACTTTTGTCGAGCCTATAGGACTTGTATACTAAGTCAAGCTCCTGGTGCTAAGACTTGTATTCTTGGAGATTTGGTTGAATGGAACTTTTGTGTTTAAACTTGACAACGAATGTCCATATTTGTTACCTAGTCCATTTTTTTTATCCTAAATAATGTAGGTTTGCCCTTATTTTCTCTAACTATCCATGCAATATTGAGAGCCGACATGTTTTTTAATAACAGGATAGTGGTGGAAGCCTTTTAAACCCCGGCTTCTCTCCCTATAAAGTATTTATAGTCATTAGTGCCTTGACAATATGACCAACCACTAGGTTGAGTTTGGAACTAGCCCTCTGTTCTGGCTAGGATATTGATATGTGAAATGGAATATGAATGAAAGAGTTGCCAATATTCGTTTTGAATCTATGCGAAAAGTGATTATATCGAAGCGGAAAAATTAGGAAAAGCTCCTACGGACAGAAATAGCTTTTTAGTTTTTGCACTGTCCCAACCACAGACTTGAACTGTCAGTGTCGGACAGGAAGCGGTGATCGTAATTAATGGTACTCTCAGGTTTTCATGGAAAGTAGAATTTGCCGCAGGTGATATGGTTATAAAGATTCGTGTTTTCAATGAGCCTAATATACTCTATAAATTTTGGTAAATCTGATGGTGGAGTCAAAAAAGGTATTAGGATGGTATCTATGCTTCTCCATTCAAGTTCAGCAACCGAAGACAGACCGAGAGCTAACGGAAACTGTGCCCGAAGTTTCGACTGGAGAGTAACCAAGACATTAAGGTACAACATATTTCCTCTCAAGTGAAAAAGTATATTGAGCTCTAGGACAGGAACGATTTTTGAGAGGAACTCGTCTGACTGGTTGCTTCAAATTTAAGTAAGTTCCGTCTTCTGATCAGGTTTACACCTTGTTCATTAACAACCATGATAATTGTTGGAATTCACCAGTCCACCTTCCTCTGGCCAATTTCACAACTTTTGTCTTGGCGTTTAGACGACTCCAAGCTACCCACTCCCGGGTGTTATGGGAGAAAATATAAGGTATAACACATATTCCTCCTTATGCACCCTTTTTTGATCCCATAAGAACTATCGAGGTATACGACCAAGTGTATAGTCTTGACTCTCTTGTGAGGAGAATAGTATGACCTAACATATTTAAATGGATATCGGACTGATACGATGTAAGTAGATAATTTCTCAAACACAAGTTAGGATATTCTTAAGTTGTATCTCCACTAGAGTTGGTTGAGGCTTGTATTGATGATATGGCTAAGAAGGATTGATATCATCCGAAGTTTAATGACAAGGAAAAACCAGCTAACCAAATATATAATATATAATTAAATATTGTATTTTTATTTGTATAATTAGTTAGTTATCGAAGGTATTAGATTAAGAAGATGACTTGACTACTAATCTAATCAATACCAATTCTACCTAAGATATACTAATAAGATCATTTTGTGTATTTAGGCATAGCTTTAAAGAATGTATCTATGCTAGTAGTAGGGTTTTAATAGCAGTATATAATTGCTATAATAGCATGTAGTATATTAAGCTTGATGTCTGTTATATAAGCTTATAGTACCGTAGTATATAGATAATGCTTTAACTCATTATGTAGCGTAATGAGCGTATAGTATAATACATGTATTGGTATATTTATTAAGTTCTAGCCTAAATCGTAAGAATGAAATTTACTATTTGAATGACATCTCATTGATTATCTTAGTGTTTTTAATATATTATATTATATAATTAGTAATAATTGTATTATTTTGTATATATGTGGAAGTATAAAAGAATTTCTATTAAGTTATATTAGCTATATATATAAGGTAGAATGTAATAGCTATAGTGATATTATAACTTAATCTCACTAATGGCCGAACATTTAATAGGCCTCTTAGACTAATATATAGCATTGATATCATTGATTATTGTATTCTCAAGGAAAATCTTATATACCTTTCCATACAATATAAATGATGGTAGTGAGTTAATAATATGTCGCAGATAAATTGACCTAATAGGTGATGAGTATTATTGATAGTGAAATAGGTTACCTCCACATCCACCGTTGTTACAATGTGCTCGGAAGGAGACGGACTAGAGTGGTTTTGATGATATAATATGGACCGTTGATTGGAGAGACTATAATAAAATGTTTTTAACATTATAGATTCTAGAAGATTAAGACAGAGAATGTTCATTTTGTACAAGTATACAAATTTATATGCCAAATAAAGCTTAACTATCTGACCTAAACACGAGCAAAAGATATAAACAATGTAATGATGCAGCAAATAGCATGGAAAAAATAAAATTTATCTAGAATACATCGCTAATGAAATGACAAACACAAAAAATTCCGATTCACCAAAATACAGCACCATACGAAACTAGCCGAAAAATTACTATGTGACCATTCAAAAATCTATTGGATCCCAAGGAATGAACGGGAGATAAGTATTTGCTATAGAGGCGGCTTCGGGAAAGATGATGAAGTCAAGATCTCTTTTAGTTTCCACTGCGTGAACTAGTAATTGCAGACTTACTATCTCGGGGGAGAGCATAGATTCCTAATTTCGGAGAACTCGATATGTTATCTGTGAACAAAATTAATCTATTGTCAACTGACAACTGAAATAGATTAACAGTTGTCACGTTGGTCAGTAGACAACTGACACAAAAGGGATTGAAATTAATTACTAGATTTAAGTAATTTTAAAAGGCACTCTCTTGGATGGAGTACCCAGCAAAACAAATAACATAGTTTTATTTATAAGCAATGCCTTTTGTTAATCTAACTCGCGGGCAAGATCTTATTTTGACAAAAAGAAGTTATCCAGATACTTCAGAAGATAACGAGATGTCCATGTTAATATTTTGCTTTAACCACGAAGAAGGGATAAAGAAACAGGGTTGAGCAGTACAAGGTGTGAGAAAATCTTGCCATTTGCCAAGCTTAGATTCTCTAGGGAAATAAACGTTTTACTTTCTTAAAAAAAAGTTAGAAAAAAGATTTGGATTCATAAGTATACATCATTTGGAAGAAGCATCTCTCTATAAACAGTCTAAATGTATTTCAATAACCCAGTAGGGTGGATGCCCAAACAAAAAGGATAAGCCTTTTAAAAACTCTAGATCTCTTTAAGAAACCGTCAAAGTGGTGATGCAAAAAGTTTTAACCAATTGATAATAAGAATAATTATTTACGATAATGCTCGGTGGTGTTAACTTGTGTGTGGTCCCTGTCTGATTATTTTAACTTGACATGCTCGTTTTGCACAAGGATGGGGAAAACCACCAGCCCTTTCGAACATCGTGACCTAATAAAAGATACAACTCACATTATGGATATTGATAACTCTTATTAATATATTTTCTCATTGGTTTAGTAAACATTATCTAAAAAAGACTATTTTTAGAACTCTTTAAAGAACAATATTAAGTAATTTTCTAACGCATGGTTCATTTTGTGGTAGACCACAACCCACAAAGGATTTTTACGCACCCAAGAGAAGAGAAAAATTAAATAGAAAAGAGGTTACCTGAAGGAGAGGAAAGTGAAGGATTCTTTCTCTGCAGGGAGAGGAAAAGTGAAGGACTTGGATAATAGAGAAACGCAAAGGAATATAGAAGGTAGTTTCTCCAGAAAAAAAAAAAAAGGTAAATAAATAAACAGTTAAAGGATGGTTTACTAAATAATGGAAACAAAAGTTTACAGAAAATTTATAGATTTTAGTTCAAAAATAAAAATAAAACAAAAAAAAAATTACTTAATTTTATATTGTAAAATGAGAGATAACTTTGCGGTAATACATTACAAGTTCAGGTTTTAATTAAAATTGAGACTCGGTGTAGAGACAATGAAGAGAAGCATCATGCCATGTTTAGGTGGAGAGAGAAATATTTTGTCTGGAGAAAGTTTAAGTAATCGAGAGTCACGAATGATAGGTCGAATCTGCTGTGACCAAGGAGGGCAGGAACTCAATTGAAGCTCGGAAATATGGGCTGCTTCAATAGAGTTGTATTTAGAAATGCTTTAGACGCGTTTAACTGTTGAAATGTATTAGTAAAAAGAAAAATAGTATAAAAAAAAAAAAATCGGACAAATGGTCAAAAAAAAAAAACAATGTTTCCAGATGTTCTAATCGGGTGAAAGGGAACACTTCGAATTGAACTTAATCGCTGATTGGCTTGATACATATTTTCTACTGGCCTTCATTTACTGAAGATTGAGAAATTAATTGTTTAGCTTCACATGCTATGTTCCAAAAAAAACTATTCGCGCTTGATAATGCGTGAAACCTTGTCTTAGAAAATAAGATGTGTCGGTGTTTGTGAGTGCCGATATAGCCGGATGAGCAAGAAGAGTTATGGAATGGGATTATTCATTGTTGGGACTGACAAGAAGATATCACAATTTCGAAAATGGTCTATTTATTCTTAGAAAATGAATAAGTATAGAAGCAAATATAATAAAGAAATAAAGGTAATAAGATATTATGGGTTAACAATCAAGTTAGTATAGTTGGGTAACGTCGCGGTATTATGAGATTTCTCGAGCAAAAAAGCTTTCTTCTCTTTTATTATTATTTAAGGATTCAGGAACTTGAAAAAACAAATATCCGAATATTGTGAACAATTATTAACTTTTATGAGGAACTGAAAAAATAAAGAAGTACTATTTAGCTAGTGATCATTATGGTATGTAATATTTAATGAATCTCTATCAACATGTAATAGAGTCACGGGCCTTAGAGAAAAATTTTGATACAATTGATTGGAATTTGAAGTTGTGCACAAAGGGCGTTATGGAGGGTATTGTTCCGAGAGATTGGAGCAGAGCAGTAATAGTACACATTATATAGTTTAGTTGTATTTGTATAGAGAGAGTAGAATGTATAAGGTGGTAAGTAGTATTTGAGTGGCCTGAATTATTGGATTGGTAAGATGCATGTATGCTGGGTGTTAGGTGTATATGGTGTCGAAATGAGGTAGGAGTATCTTGTGAGTCGATATGAAAGGACTGACTTGGTGCTGATAATAAATATCACAGGTGCGTGTTTTAGAGTGTGAGTTTGTTAAATATTATGTAAGACATGTGTGGATCAAACCAGGAAATCTCAATTACTTTGATTGACAAAAATGATTGAAATTAAGGGAAATGTAATCTAAAATAAAGAGGGAGAAGGAGTAATAGAGAATAATAAGTAATCTTTTAGACTTGTGTATGGAATATCTTGCCACACAGGCATGTACTGAGATGAGGATAGAGATTATGCGCGACAAGCATTGTGCACATATTTTTTTAAGACTATATGAATTGAGAATTCGCGCTCGTTGAGGTGAGACTACTCTCCGCTGTCTGTGGGCACCTTATTCTGAAACAAGCCTGTGGTAGACTATACTCTGTTAGAGTGGAATCAGAGAGAGTAATAGATGATGAAGGAGTAGTTGAGCAGCTTGTGTAAGAATTAAATGGTGTCAAAGTGATTGGTTATAATATGTTAAATGGAGATAAGGTGCGGTGGGTTAATGTGCTTACTAGTCCTCCTTTGTGGTTTATTCTCCAATATCTGCGGAGAATTCGGTAGTTTATTTTGTTTTATTACTTTGTTGTTTTAAAACACTTTATAGTTTCAAAGAATAAGAGGTTATATAAAGGGACAATTGAGAAGTATTCAAAGTATGAATTGAATTAAAAACTTCAAATAGCGAACTAGCATAAATGCAGATTGGCAACCTTGAAAAAATTATCTAAAGGGGGGGGGAGAGATCACGCCATCGCTCAGTAGGGCTGCACATCGAAAAAGAAAAAAAAGAAAGAATATAAACAAAGCAAGGGAAATGTGATGAAATTTAAAAGATTTTGGACTGGCAGAAAAATATCAATAAAGAAAAAAAAACAATCTCCTTTTTACTTTCTTGTTGTGTTTTAACAGAATTTCTCTGTTAAAGAGTTCCCCTGCCAAGAAAAAAGAAAAGCGGCGACTATTTACTGATGCAATTGTTGCCGGGGGTTAGAATAGGTATGCTCTAGTCCTGGGTAAGTGTTGGAAGTTTGTTTCGGTTCCGGTATCGGTGCCCTTTGAACCACAGTATATTGAATATTAGGGACTTTCAAGAAGCTGCAGAAGTTACCTGTGTTGGACGGAATTTAGTATATTCATATATGATTGTTAAAGTGCTTAAAATGGCTAGAAAAATGGAAAAACTTATAAGAGATGGAGTGTATATTAATTAATATATGGGTGATTCTTAACAAAAATTGTAAACAAATCATAAAATCATAAACAATTTCTCAAATAATAATAAATAGATAATTTTTATTAAAATACATTCCATAATAAAGGGCATAAATAATAATTAATAATAATCTATAATAATCTAAATATCTCTAACTACAACATATGACCCAATATATAATCATAATAAATATCATGACCCATATTATCATTCATTATCATCCTATGGCGAAATCTGCTCTTCTTATCCTCTAAAAGTCACCCCCTCTCGGTCTGGTGATCTTTCCTCCCGGATGTGGAGGTGCTATTGTTTCCGTTTGCAGTTTATAATCTAACGGGAATCTCGGAGAAATTAGAATCTAAACAAGAACCTAAATGGTGAGATCCGTCACATCTCGAAAACGACATTGGAGTGCACCAAATATAATTCTTTAAACATAATCTCCTTTCGAATGGTTCTCTCCTCTCCGTTACCACATTCCTTGGTCTAAACGTAAAACTAGAGAGCTTAATCAACTATTTTTTAGTGTAAAATCTTTTATTACAAACGGTACAACGGTTACTTAGGTGACATCATATAAAGCTGAAAATTCTGTTTACATAACGCATAGTGAGCACACGAATCGTTTTGTGCCATGTCCAGTTATAATATAATTCCAGGCCTCTAGGGTTTCAATCGAGACTGTGACGGACCCTCACCCAATCTTGAGTGAGTGGAATAATCTGAGAGCAGTCTCACTCCTATACCATCACATATACCATATGGAGTACTCCCGCTCCCCCACCCATATCTGAAATAAAAAGAAAAAAAAAAATCAAAGAGATTTTCTACAATTGCACAAATTTGGCAATTTAGGGTTCTCACTCATAATCTCAAAGTTTTACATACACGCTATATAAAATATAAACTGTATCATGTCCACTTTTCTTACACTCTCTAAAATTTTTGAAACCTTAGGTCTATATCCCTTCTAACTGAACTCAATCCACCTTTTTGCCGATATCCCCGTTCTCTCAGCCGGTCGAATCCCAACACACTCTTTGGAAATTCATTATTTCCTATAACGATCTAACAATTGTCCAAGTACTCGAGGAACACAGTCACTCAGCTACACTTCACTCACTTAAATCGAATCTAACTTAGAACGCAATTTCGAACGCTAGTTCGAAAATCCCATCCTTTCATATTGATCCCTAAAGCGCGAGTTGTGTCGTCAAGTGGCCAGATCTGCACGTATTTATTCTCTTCAATTGATACGAACCACATCGGCTCTGTGAGGATGGTCAAACACAATTGTCCTGCGTCTATCACGCAAGTCTTATGTAGTCCTTTCCTTACTACAAATTTCTCTCTCAAAGTCTCTTTGTAGACAAACTCTCCATCTTAATCTTACACCGCTATACCTTCACTTTACTTTCCCCATGCCAACCTTAAATTTTCTCTAAACTTGTATATTACTGAGCGCTTGTTTTTCTATGTTCAAATTTTGCATTTGCGAAATTTTGTAACTGTAGATTTTGAACACTTTTGAAATGGAATTTTCTATTAAACACCCATTTATTTTATTATTTCCAAGATCATTTAATTAATTATTATTAGTTATTTCAATATTATTATCTATAATTATTATTATTATTATCTACATTTAATGATACCTTTCAACATAGGGGGATAAACTTATTAAATCTACTTAATCATACTATTATTATCATTATTCAAAATTATTAATTATTATTATTAATTAAAATCATTTATAATGCAATTGATAATATATATATATAATATATAATATATATATATTATATACTATATATATTATATTATATTATATATATTATATATATATAACTACAAAGATTCTATTAGACTATTTACATCCACCAAGGATTTAATTGCATATACCAGAGTTCCTATTCTTCTTTAAATTTCTCCTTTATCTCTTTAATATGCCCAACTGTTGTCCACCAACTTTCCTACTACCCACCTATCTCTGCCAATCGGGCAGAGCACCTCTCCTTAGTTTCCCAAGGAGGGGGTGTTTCGCTAATTCCTCATCCAATCATCAATCACTACTGATAGTAGCGTAATATTATTACACATATGTTTAAGACTCCAGGACACTTGTCACGATATTGAAGTCTGACACATCAACCGCCAGGCTTAAAGTGAGGGAGATTAAAATTCAGCAGGACCAACACACTAACAAACATCAACTTCACACCGCGGACGCGAACGAGATGGTACGAACGCTCACACCCACAGAACAGATCGCTTAGGAGCAATGATGCGAACGTGTCAAAAACGAAGCCATGTGCGAGAGCGAGCGAGTAATAATTTTCCATAAAGCCTACCCTACACCTCTAAACCCTATCTAACAAACTCGACACGCGCAGACACAGGACCCTTGTGCTACGAGGGGCGATCGCAAAGGTGGTGTACTCGAGTGGTAAGTCCCTCGACACCTGCCGCTGCCCCCTGCCAAAGCCGCTACTACCTAACGTCAGAAGAGATAAGTACCAAATCCATCGCGCCGCAAAGCATATGAGGGCAAGTGAATCTGCACTAACAAGATAACAGAACAGTTTTCATCTATTCACCCTTTGGCTTTTGACTTCTCATCCAAAGCAAAGACAATATTATCTCCCGCCTTACATCAAATAAATGACAGCGGGGTCGAAAAACAAGAAAGCCCCCAGATATAGAGAACACGTACTCCCATCACAGGCCTCGAAATAAGATCTTGTCATAACGCTGTCTCTGAAGTTAAATCTTGAGAAGACCGATCGAAACAGAACTGCAGACACGATGCCAAGAAACAAACTCCTCAGTTTCTTTGAGGCGCCCTAGCAACCGTTGTGCACAATGATGGCTATTTTCTCACCACAGACATACTCCTTTTGTTTGCTCATTACTGTTAACGCACCCAAGGATGGTTAATATTGCAACGAGGAGAGACCACAACTGAAACCGTCGAAGAGATAGGAAAGTTAGAAGGTGTTTTAGAGAGGCTTGAGATTTGTTAGAACCAGTTCCTAGTATTTTTTTACATAGTAACTATAAGTCTCCATCACCAGATATGTAGCAACGAATTGAATTAACAACCAAGCAGACCATAACAAATTCGGACGAAGAAAATCCCTTGCTCTTCATAATCCCGCTAAAGACTCAGCTCATCTTGAGAAAGAACACATATGAAAATCGTAAAAAAGACTTTATACGAAGCATGATGAGAATGCCTCATTCTACATACCCTCGAGGCTAATGTCAACAATTGTACATGAGGGACCAGAATTGAAAAATAGATTTAAGAATTTAGGGTCGAGTCTCCAGATTGTTTGCACGGATGGAGAAGATCATATAATGAATAAGTAAAACACCATAAGTAAAGCACTAACAACCAGAACTCCACCCCTGAGGAACACCACTAATTGACAGCAAAAGAAGAAGAAGTCGCCCCATCAACCACGAAGCCGATATTGACGACTTTGAAAGAAAAGAATAGACATTAAGTTAAGCAAAGAGAAGGAGGAAACCAAAGGAGGGAAGGCTTGGAGAGTCATACGCTGCATAATCACATCATACCGGTCAATTATGCTTTTGGATAATTCGCTAACATGACACCGACCCCAACCACGCGCCACTAAAGTCTGCGAGCCCCGTAGTTTCCTAAGGGCGGAAACCATTAAATCGGCTCTAAACATATGATTAAAAGATTATACATCCATCACTCAAGTATATTCGGACTCATCGAATAGCCGAAAGCCGTACTGTCGTCGTGTAGTCCGAGAGAAGAGATATGAGATCCGAATTGGGCCAATAAGAGTCTGAGAGCTTTTAAGACAGAGGGTTTCAAACGATACATTTAGACTATGATATAAATATCACGGTGAGAGCTAGCATTATTCTCTCTCATTTTGCACACAGTATACGTTAGTATGGATATATGCGTCGACTTCCATGTGATATATAATTTTTTGAGTGACACTAGGCATTAGCGAACTATGCTCTGCCTACGCACCCAACCTACCCCAATATAGCAGAAGGGAAAGTGGTAGTTATGAGACAATACGACTATATGTTGAAATCTCGAGGAGTGTGCTCTAGCCTCGCGAGCAAAGCATCACCAGTCCACTCAATCACCTCGGTCGAGGGTATGCCCATAATATAATCTAATTATCATAATAATATAGTATATAAGATTATACTCTACTATGTTCCAATTATTTTATACATACCATAAATTAAAGCTAATATTAAATTGTATATATAATATATACCCCTAATCTACATATAATAATATATATATATATATATATATATATATATAATCAATAACAACTCCCAATAAACATTTCCCTATAAATAATAATATAAATAATAGAGAGAATGAAAAATGCTTATTATATAGTGAGTAGAGTTAACCCTATATATAGATACCTAAGTTATAAAAAAAAGAGGTCAAAGATTAACCGTTTAACTTTATATAAGATACCCGATTATCAATATTAATTAATAAATATATATATAATAAATACACTAGTATTATATTTAAAGAGTAATAAGACAGTTCTAGAGCATGAGGAGTAATATAATACAATACTCAGGTATATAATAATATAGCTTTAATATATATATTCCCTGAATTATTGATAACAAATCCTAAAATAAAAAGTACGAATAATATAAGTATAGTTTCATTTTAGATTATCCGAGTTAAATTATCTAAACTTATTCTCAATGTTTTATAAATTATTAAAAATATAATTTAAAATAATTAATTAAAGTGAATTAAAATTAATAAATGTTTTAATAAAATAATTAATTCTAATTAAAGTTTAATGTTTTTACTTATTATTATGTGTTTATATACATAAAAAAATACTTATATAAATATATATATATAATTTCCATATAATTTCCATGAGTTAGAATAATAGTATATATTTATAAACTAAATAAGTTATTTTAAGTATATACTATTAACATGCTTTATATATTATATATATTATTATTATACATTAGTATTATACATATATATATATAATAATTATTACATAGGAATAGATATTCATAATTTAATTAAGTAACTACAATATAATTTATAATATTAGTATATAAATAATAAAATTAAATGAATTAAGATAAGAGACAGGACGTCGCTCCGCAACAAAAAAAAATAACAAATTTTTGCCTCTAATTCATTCCACTTTAGACTACTAATAATAATAATATATACTCCTTTAATAATATAGATTTAATAATAAATTAGTTATTATATATCTATTCAATATATATATATATTCATTATACATATTATTTACAAATAAATAATAATAATCTTCAAAATTGAGTGATGCAATAAAAACAAATTAAGCTTTCAGCTTATCTTCATCTTTCCATGGTCTATGGCCTTAGTTACCTTATATTTTATCTCTACTTTCGACTAGTACCTTACCTACCTTAGCTACTTTACTATATCTTTTACTATAAAAATTATATACGTATATACTATATATCTATAAGTTCAGCTCATATCTATATAATACGAACTGTATGAGAAGTAGAGGGAGGTGATAATTTAATTATATATATATTTATCTTGCAAGATTCACTTGAAATATATACCCCTTATATTACCCTTCGGACGAAAATAATCCATCTCTAGAGGACAATAAACAAAATATTTATTTAATTGATGTATCTCTACTCCCGAGGCGAAGATGACCATTAAAGTAGAAAATATCTTTTATCACATAATTTCATCGAAGGCTACTAGCAATACTCCATGTTACATTTAATCAGTATTATGAAGAACCATTATAAATATATGCAACTCTCGAACCTTCCTGATCGTACATTCCTTTTCACTCCCTAGTATACCGTCCAATTGAAGAGGGAGTGTATTGTAGTATATGAATTCTATTACTGTCGTGACACTAAATCTCTTCTATCTGTCTCACCTCGATACTGTCTTCCTTCTTTCACTCTCCCATATGTAATTTCTGATGAAATAGTGACCCGCCATTTCCCTTTGTTGTATGTAATTATCTCCTTTGCATAGGGGTCGTGAGTTTTGAAGGATTGTCTCTAAAAGGCAATCAATCGTCTGAGAATACCTATTTGAATCATTATATCAAAAGTCTTAACATTATCCTAGAATATATACCTATATATTAACTGTATACTAAATCTTATATCAGTTAATTATTAATTATAGTTTATAACTATAGATGAATAATAAAAGCTCAACCATCAGAGTATCACTAATCAGTGTCTGATTTGACCAGGGTTATGTACTTGAGTAATTATAATATAGAGCGTATGACCTTCCAACTTCTTAGTTATAATAATTAACTATTACGTTAATTTATTATTATATTCGATCAACTGCGAAGCATAAGCTTTCCCTCTATGAGTTAAATAGCATATTTAAATGCATTCTAGTGAGTTAGGTTATATAATTATATATACTATATATAATATTATATCGTACTGCTATATATAATATATATATAATACTATATATATATATTATCTATATAGCGTCTGAGAGATGACTAAATTCCTTTATAGCGGTGATTATATAATTTTTCAAGCTATTATATATAGCTTAATAAATTTCCTATTATATTGAAACACTTTTATTTTATTAATAATATTTTTATATTATATAGTTGTTACACGCAAATTACGCAGATCGAAGCACAAGCGCAGATTTTAAATCAGTGAGTAGTGGGATTTAATAATTGAGAGTAGGATCACCATGAGATAAATAAATATTGATAGGTAATAGTAGTAATAATTACTACACAGAATCATGAATGAGATTGATAGCAGGTATAATAAAATAGAAGGTAAAGTAACATCGCAGTGAGCGACTATATTACTATGTAGAGTTATCACCAGTATATATTACATATCTATATACACAGATAACACGAATTAGAGCTTATCATAATAATATATGTAATATAACCAATATAATATATATATATATATAATATATATATCATATATTATATACTTATTGTGAACTCATCAGAGTATGAGCTGTTCAGTAAAAAGTGTTAGGTATCGACGAGTGGTAGAGTATTTCCTTCGAATGCACATCTTGTCACCTAGCTACTTTAGTAAATAATATATTATATATATAATATATATATATATATATATATATATATATATATATATATAATATTTATATATATATAATATATTTATATATATAATATATATATATATATATATATACCTACATATATATTCGAATTTGGTATAATTGGCCACCTCTAGTTGCGCCAAACAATCCATATCTCACGAGAACGACAGCGACCGGAAAAAGGAAATACCTTGCTTGAACTCCACGCCAAATTTCATCGAGGAAATGTAAAAAAAAATTCTTTGTTTTCAAATAAAAAATAAAAAAAAAACATATATATCTCCTCTCCTTAAAGTTAACATTTTCAACTTATTACATATCTGGATTCCTTGTAAATTTGGTTAACGGAATGTAAAAACAAAAAAAAAAAAAAAAAAATAAACAATAAAATTGCAATTTTTTTTTTGGTGAGGGTGCTGGTACTAGTAATATAATATATATTATTTGTAAAGGTCATACACGGCAATTTAGGGGGGGGCTCGAGCCGACGGGGAATCACAGGGTTGGGACGTTTTCCATACCCGCCGTAGGGGAGGGGCGGAGAAACCCCCGCGACACCCAAAATACCAAAGAGCGGGGGTTTCCGGAGACCCTCTCCGGAGGGGGGAATTAGTCCTACCGTAGTTCCCACGGAGAGGCCGAGAGACCCGACTCCCTGCCATCGTGCGGTATACCCTTGGGGGTATTCTTTAGTTAAAAAAAAAAAGCAAAATTTTATAGAAAGTTCTATTTATTTTTTAACGAGTAACCAAGTAAAAGGTCTCTAAATAGGCTATCTAAACATATTAGTATATATTAACAATAATTTTTTTATTTTTTTTATTTTTTTTTATATTTTCCTATCCAAAATTTTACCAGGATTCCAACATGTATTCCTTTTCGCTGTAGCTATTGTATTTTGAAGAATATAAATTTTAATTTTTTTTTTTTTTTTTTTTTTTTTTTTTATCATTTTTCCGCAAACTAAAATTGGACCAGCATTCCCAGCAATGTATTCTTTTCCCGGTAGCTGTGGTAGTTTTTGAGACATGGATTGTGGCTCTTCTAAACAAAATAACCTATATATATATAATATAATATATATATATATATATAATATATTAATAAATATAATAATATATATATATATATATATATTATATATATATATATATATATATAATATATTATATATATATAATATAATATATAATAGGGTAAAGTTACTTAACGCCCACGCGGAAACGGAGGAGCTCGCATCCAAAAAATTTTAACGGTAGCCTCCTATGATACATAAAATACGACGCTTTTTAGGTCGAAATGAAAAAAATAAAAAAAAAAAAAAAAAAAACAATCATATCTCAAAAAAATAACAATAGCTACAGC
>JABUQX010037848.1:30000-55000 GCA_015478945.1 Trachelipus rathkii
CACAACTCGGCGTAGCGACAACTGGGCAACCGCGCAGAGCGGTGCCAGTTTTGTACGTACCCGAGTGGTGGACGGGTAGTGCGTCGTGGTTTCTGTTGGGTGAATGATTATATCCACCACAGGAACAATTCTCGGCGCTTTACTTTTAGTCCATGCGTGGCGTGGTCGTCAAACAATTACGCGGACATCTGCTAGGGCCCAGGTTCACCATCCCAAGCAGTGTGAAATTACAGTAGGGTTATTTTTGAATACCTTACACCCTGCGTTGAATTTGTAGCAGTTTGTTATACATACAATTAATATTCCCCGTTATAAATATTTCAACTCTGCGCGGTGGCCCCAGTTTGTCCGCTACGGGCCGATGTGGACGGGTAGAGTGCGTCGTGGTTCCTGTTGGTTGGGTGATATATATTCATCACAGGAACAATTCTCGCGCTTTACTTTTAGTCCATCGGGCGTGGTCGTCAAAACACTTACGCGGCATTCTGCTTGGGGCCAGTTCACACCCAGCAGTTGTGAAATTACAGTAGGGTTATTTTTTAATACCTATCACACTGCGTTGAAATTTGTAGCAGTTGTTTTATACATACAAATATATTCCCGGTTTATAAAAGTATTTTCACTTCGTGCGCGGTGCCAGTTTGTCGCTACGCCGGTGGCCCGAGTGTGGACGGGTAGATGCTTCGTGGTTCCTGTTGGTGAGTGATACTATCACCAGGAACAATTCCTCTATTCCTCGCGCTTTAACTTTTATCCATCGTGGCGTGGTCGTTCAAACACTTACGCGGACATATGCTTGGGCGCAGGTTCACATCCCAGCAGTGTGAAATTACAGTAGGGTTATTTTTGAATACCTATCACACTGCGTTTGAATTTGTAGCAGTTGTTATAATATATATTCCCCGGTTATAAAGTATTTTTCACTCTGCGCGGGTGCCCCAGGTTTGTCGCTACGGGGCGAGGTGGCGGGTAGGTGCGTTCCGTGGTTCCTGTTGGGTGAGTGATATATTCACCACAGGAACAATCTCGCGCTTTACTTTTTAGTCCATCGTGGCGTGTCGTCAAACACTTACGCGGCATCTGCTAGGGCCAGGTTCAATCCCAGCAGTGTGAAAATTACAGTGGGGTTATTTTTGAATACCTATACTACTGCGTCTTGATTGTAAGCAGTTTGTTATACACTTACAATAATTCCCGTTATAAAGTATTTCAACTCTGCCGGGTGCCCAGTTGGCTTAACGGGGGCCGAGTTGACGGTTAGAGTGCGTCGTGGTTCTCTGTTGGGTTGTGGAGTGATATATTCACCACACATGAACATTTCGCGCTTTACTTTTATGTCCATCGTGGCGTGGTCGTCAAACCACTTACGCGGCCATCTGCTAGGGCTCAGGTTCACATCCCAGCAGTGTGAAATTAATGTAAAGGGGTTATTTTTGAAATACCTATCACACACTGCGTTGAAATTGTAGCAGTTGGTTTTATATATATATATATATAATATATATATATATATATATATATATAATATAGTATTATATATATATATATTATATATATATATATTTATATTATAATATATATATATATATATAATATATATAATATATAGATATAGATATTATATATATATATATAATATATATATATATATATATATATATATTATAATTTATTAATTAAATAAAAATATAATATATATTATATATATTATTATATATATATATATATCCATTTTATATATTATTTGTAATTATATTTCTATTTTATTCATTAGGAATGTACTCAGTGCGGTACCCAGACGTACCAGATACGGTGCGTGGTGTGCTCATTTTGTTGAGGTGCGATGCATTTTAAGTGCTCCGTTGCGGTGTGGTGCGGTGCGGTGCGGCGAGTTTTCGGTGCCCCACTGCGATGGGGTACTAGTGCACGTCCTCCTTCTGCGGTGCCATGTGTTGTCAGTGTCTCGCTGTGGTGCGGTGATGGTGCCCGACCTCCTGGTGCTGTGCGGTGCGTTTAAAAATCGCCATCTAGGGTGATGTACTAGTGCACAACATCCTGGTGCGTTGCGGTGCAGCGATGCACAATGTACCGTGTCGGTGAGGTGTTGGTGCACAATCTCCTGTTGCGGTACGATGTGTTTAAAGAGTCCCGTTGCGGTACAGTGCTGGTGCACCCCCTCCTGTTGCGGTGAAATGCGGTGCGATGCGTTTTCATCAGTGTCCTGTTGCTTTGCGGTGCTGGTTCACGACCTCCTGTCACATTACGGTGGGTTTTCAGTGTACCTCTGCGGTGGCATGCTGTTCTGGAGCACTATCTCCTGGTGCAGTAAGATGCGCTTTAAGTGTCTCGCTTCGGTGTAGTGCTGGTTCACGGCCTCATGGTGCGGTGCGATGTTTTTTTCAGGTCTCCGCTGCTGTGCGGTAATAATGCGTAACCTCCTGGTGCGGTACAATAAGTTTAATGTGTCCAGCTGCGTTGCAGTGCTGGTGCACTACCTCCTGGTGCGATGTGGAGCTGTGATGATGCGCAACTTCTTGGTACTTTGAGATGCCTTTTTGTGTCCCGCAGAGGTGCTGTGTTGGTGGAATAAATTCTGTTGCTTTGCGATGTGTTTTCAGTATCCTTTTGCGTTGCAGTGTTGTGCTGGTGTACGACCTCCTGATGTGGTGCGGTGCGTTTTCAGTGCCCCATTGTGATGCGGTACAGGTGCACGATCTCCTGTTGCGGTGAGATGCGCTTAAAGTGTCTTGCTTCGGTGCTGGTGCATGACCTCTTGGTGCGTTTTAATGCGTTTTCCGTGTCCCTCTGCGGTGATGGTGCAGTGCGATGCGGTGCGGTGCGGTGCGGTGCGGTGATGGTGCATGACCTTCTAGTGCGTTGCGATGAGTTTTTAGTGCACCGCTGCGGTGCGGAAAATTGGGGTGCTCGGCCAACCTTATTATTAATTTATGCATGTATTAAATGATTAAAGAAATTAAATTTTAAATAAAAATTAAGTTTTTAAATTAATAAAATAAATTTTAATTTTAAATTTTAATTGACTTATTAAAGTAAAAAATTTAAATTTAAATTTAATAAATAAATTAAATCTTAAATTTAATTCAATTTTTTAAGGTAAATTACGTATTAAATTTAAATTAATTAAATAAAAAATAAAATTTTTAATACTAATGTAATAAAAAATTATTTAAATATTATATTTTAATTTAATTATAGAAATTAATAAATTAAAATTTAAATTTAATTATATTAAAAATAAAAATAAAATTTAATTATATAAATTTGAAATAAAATTTAATTATAATTTAATAAAACAAGAATTAAATTTAATTTAATTTCCTAAATAAATGATAATTTTTACCTCAATTTAATTAAATTTAATAAACTACATTTTAAATTTAATTACATACAAATAAATAAACTTTAAATTAAAATTTAATAAATAAAAATAATATTAAATTTAAATTCAATTAATAAATTAATTATATTTTAAATTTTATTAAATAAGAACAGACATGACAAACCTACAATCAGGGCAAATAAATGGAAAGGCATTTTTGAAAAATAGTTCGAAGAGTTAAGGGCAAACATACAAACAGACAGGGAAAGGAAGGGGAAACAGAAGAGCAAAAAGTGAAGCAAACAGAAGATTTTAAGGATATACTGACAGGTAGAAAGACGAAGGAACAGGCAAATAGACAGGTTGCACAAAACAAAGGACAAGCATACAGATAGACAGGGGAAGAAAGGACAAATAGAAGTGCAAAAAGTGAAGCAAACAGAAGATTTTAAGGATATACTGACAGGTAGAAAGACGAAGGGACAAGCAAATAGACAGGCTGCACAAAACAAAGGAAAAGCATACAGATAGACAGGGGAAGAAAGGACAAATAGAAGTGCAAAAAGTGAAGCAAACAGAAGATTTTAAGGATATACTGACAGGTAGAAAGACGAAGGAACAGGCAAATAGACAGGTTGCACAAAACAAAGGACAAGCATACAGATAGACAGGGGAAGAAAGGACAAATAGAAGTGCAAAAAGTGAAGCAAACAGAAGATTTTAAGGATATACTGACAGGTAGAAAGACGAAGGAACAGGCAAATAGACAGGTTGCACAAAACAAAGGACAAGCATACAGATAGACAGGGGAAGAAAGGACAAATAGAAGTGCAAAAAGTGAAGCAAACAGAAGATTTTAAGGATATACTGACAGGTAGAAAGACGAAGGAACAGGCAAATAGACAGGTTGCACAAAACAAAGGACAAGCATACAGATAGACAGGGGAAGAAAGGACAAATAGAAGTGCAAAAAGTGAAGCAAACAGAAGATTTTAAGGATATACTGACAGGTAGAAAGACGAAGGAACAGGCAAATAGACAGGTTGCACAAAACAAAGGACAAGCATACAGATAGACAGGGGAAGAAAGGACAAATAGAAGTGCAAAAAGTGAAGCAAACAGAAGATTTTAAGGATATACTGACAGGTAGAAAGACGAAGGAACAGGCAAATAGACAGGTTGCACAAAACAAAGGACAAGCATACAGATAGACAGGGGAAGAAAGGACAAATAGAAGTGCAAAAAGTGAAGCAAACAGAAGATTTTAAGGATATACTGACAGGTAGAAAGACGAAGGAACAGGCAAATAGACAGGTTGCACAAAACAAAGGACAAGCATACAGATAGACAGGGGAAGAAAGGACAAATAGAAGTGCAAAAAGTGAAGCAAACAGAAGATTTTAAGGATATACTGACAGGTAGAAAGACGAAGGAACAGGCAAATAGACAGGTTGCACAAAACAAAGGACAAGCATACAGATAGACAGGGGAAGAAAGGACAAATAGAAGTGCAAAAAGTGAAGCAAACAGAAGATTTTAAGGATATACTGACAGGTAGAAAGACGAAGGAACAGGCAAATAGACAGGTTGCACAAAACAAAGGACAAGCATACAGATAGACAGGGGAAGAAAGGACAAATAGAAGTGCAAAAAGTGAAGCAAACAGAAGATTTTAAGGATATACTGACAGGTAGAAAGACGAAGGAACAGGCAAATAGACAGGTTGCACAAAACAAAGGACAAGCATACAGATAGACAGGGGAAGGAAGGGGAAACAGAAGAGCAAAAAGTGAAGCAAACAGAAGATTTTAAGGATATACTGACAGGTAGAAAGACGAAGGAACAGGCAAATAGACAGGTTGCACAAAACAAAGGACAAGCATACAGATAGACAGGGGAAGAAAGGACAAATAGAAGTGCAAAAAGTGAAGCAAACAGAAGATTTTAAGGATATACTGACAGGTAGAAAGACGAAGGGACAAGCAAATAGACAGGCTGCACAAAAAGGAAAAACATACAAAGAGACAAGGGGAAGAAAGGACAAACAGAAGAGCAAAAATTGAAGCAAACAGAAGAGTTTAAGGATATACTGACAGGTAGAAAGACGAAGGGACAGGAAGAGAGACAGGTTGCACGAATGAGGTCAAATAGACAAATTACATAAGAAAGGACAGATAATATATATTTATTTATATATAAATCAATCAATGTCTTTTCTAGGGGTTCGAACTATCACTGGAGTTCATGATCTTGCATAAGTAGGGATAAAAAGACAGACAGACAGACAGACAGGCAGACATACTGAATAAATAAGGACAAACTGGCAGACAGACTGGATAAGTAAAGACAAACAGACAAACATTGGGGGCACATGTACTGCTTAAGTAAGAACAAATAGACAGACTACTTTAATAAGAGCAAATAAAAACATACAGACACATTGCAAAAGTAAAAACAGACATACCGTATCATTAAGGACAAACAGGTAAATAGACAGGCAAAATGTGTAAGGACATATAGACAGAGAGACTACATTAATAAGGTCAAACAGGCAGACGGCATATTAAAAAGAAAGACAGACTGCGTATTAGCAAACAAGTAGACAGACTGGAAAGTAAGGACAATTAGACAGACAGACAGACAGACAGACAGACAGACAGACAGAAAGACAGATAGACAAACAGACAAACAGACAGACATACAAACAGACAGACAGACAGGCTATATAAGTAAGGTCAAACAGTCTCCATATGTAAGGACAGACAGTCTGTGTAAATGAGAAAAACAGACAGATAAATAAGGAAAAACGAAGAAACAAAGAATGTACAAGAACATACAGACAGACAGACTAATAGTATACAAGACATCATACAGGACACATTGGACTAATAAGTAAAGTAATTTATACGACAAAGCATAGCAGACAGACAAATGTATTGCATATAACAAATGAGCAAATAGATCAAGATCAGACTACAAATATTAAGAACAAGACATGTAAATAAGATCACAATCGGCAAAATTACAGTTGTCAATAGACAGACTCTATACTAAAGTAAGGTTGAACAAACAGACAGACAGACAGACAGACAGTAAAGTAAGGACAAAAGACATCAACAAAAATAAACAAACAGTCTGTAAAAATTTGGGCAAATAGACAGACAATACAGACTCTATACTGTAAGGACAGACAGACAGACACACAATATAAGTTGTAAAAAACAGACAAAGCACAGTACATACAGACAGTCTGAATATGTAAGGGAGCAGCAGACTAACTCTAAATGTGTAAGGACAGTTCAGTACAGAGCAGGACAATGATAGTAGCGTGGAAAAAGCACGAGCAGATCAAGTACTCTAGACAATTATAGATAAGGGATAAACAGATCTCAAACAAGATCAGAAAGGTCATAGATCAATATAACAGATAATGTAATAAGGACAAACGTGACATAACAGACAAATCATGGCAGAACATGTCAGAAGCCGACAGAATAGATATATCAGAGTTAGTATGATAACACGAGACAAATCGGGACAAATCTAGACAGACAAGGCAGACTACCAGACAGACATGATAATTAGAGTAAAGTTGAAAAGCGGACATATACCAGACAAATCAGACAGACGGTAGACACCAAAATGACAGACACAGAAAATATAAGTGTCAAGAAAACGGCACAACAAGACTCAATTGCAGATACAGAATCTCAAGGCAGATTATCCGACAAGACGGGATAATTAAGTACAATGGAAACATCAGGACTATACAGAGCTTTAATTGTTTTAATTAAGACATGTTTTTGGTTTGACAGACCATGAATAATTTGCTGAAGTGTTTTATATTAATACTTCATAGTTCTTTTCAACACTGAAGATGAAATAGTTAGAGTTTCGAGCAAAAGAGCATGTATAGGAGTATATTATATTTGTATATAGAGAATATCTTGCACATAAGTGGAGGCGCAGTATGCAGACAGAGATTCGTCACTTAATTATACCACACGCAAAATAGAGATAAGAGTTATATAGTGAAAAATCAGTGAAAACAGTAATACATAACAGAACAAAATCAATCAAGACAAGCAGATACCATATATATATGACAAACTCAGAATTATAATATTAAGTAATGGAACTAATAACGGTACAACAGACATGACAGAACATAATAAGTTAAAGTCACAATAATCAGACAAACAGAAACAGACAGGTCACAGTATACCTGACAGATCAGAATATATAATAAGTTAAAGCTAGACATACACGACAAACAGACAGACAGATCACAAATAAGTAGTACAAATAACAGATACAAATCACAGATACTAGACATGGCAGAACCGAAGACAGATAATTAATATAATAGTACAGTATTGTAACAAACGACAACATAAGTCAAGCAGTAACATATAAGTAAAGTCAAAATACTAGACAAACATAACTCAGACAAGTAGTACAGATAACTCCATATGACAATGACACAGATAATTATTTTAAAAATATATAAGTATAATATATAGTGGAGTATAGATATAAAACTATATATATAAAAATAAAAATACCAGGATAAATATAAAATCATAAAAACAATAACAGACAGACTCACAGATCAACAACACCAATTTAAGCAACAAAATCTTTAAACAGACAGTATCCATGGCAGCAACGGAGGGATAGCAATGAACAAGCATGGTGGCTATACAGAACGTCAACCAGACTGACAGCAGACTGGCGACAGACAATAAAAATATAAGTAATAGGAAAAACGGACAAACAGACAATCAGACACTTATCTTTATATAAGTAAAGTGAAAAACAGACATAAATACAGACAGTACGTACCTATCTAATAAGGGCGTTATGGTATTATCAGTGTATTGTAAATTACAACCGTGATCGTTTTTGCTTCTACGATATATACCCGATTTATTTGCTATTACGTTTTCACGAGTTAGGTGATTTGACCTAATTTTTTTGACCTTATTTTATCTGACTCTTTTTATTTTCCCGTTGACGCCTCTACCGTAAAAATAAACTCTCTTCTGGGAATTGGCACTAGCCGAAAAGTTACCTTTATGGTTCATGAAGTGTGCCAAACTGGGCCAAAATAATTTCACATCAAAGGTATTCGCCCTCTTTGCTACGTAAAAGGAAGGCGACGTAGTCAAACTTTGGAATTTGTTATCGCAAAGCACTATGTGTGGTTTTGTGGTATGTGTCTGTTGTGTGTGTGTGTGTGTGTGTGTGTGTGAGTGTCTTGAGCATTTGTTTGATATAAAGTTGTTAATATATATAATGTCGTTATTAAATATATAATTAATAACACACTCACACATGCTGAAATGATTGAGTTGAAAATCATATAGATCGTTAAGGTTATACTCTTAGCTTACCTCAACGAGACCTCTATTAGGAGGTTCTGCATTTAGTGGTTACTATTTCTCGACATATTTTTGTGGTGGCTCAATGAAAAGAGTTGATAGGTCAACGAGTCACCCTATATATCACTACTATATATATATATATATATATATACCCGGTTAATTAGGGGTGACTAATGACGTTTGGTTTGTATTCCATTAATAATAAATAAATAATAAACTAAATAATAAAAAACGAATTATAAAGCATAATTATATATATTAATTATATTAATTATATATAATAATATAGTAAGATGGTGATATATTTGATCTTATATAATTTTTTGTCATATTATTAAAGCTCAATTATTATTAGTACTGGTCAAAGTTCACACCAAGACCTACTCAAAAAAATTAATAAGGAATAATCAAAAAATAAAATAAATAAAAAAAAATAAAACATAAAACTCATAAAAAATAAATATTATATTACATTATTATTAGTATTTATGTAAGTATAAAAATGTAGATGGTAATATATATATTGTTGAGTAATTGTCCGCATCAATTAGGGTTTACTGACGTGAGATACAAAGTGAAGTTCATAATACACTGGAAACAAAGCACCAATCGAGCTCACTCCAGCATAGGCCTGAGGGCAATCCGACCAACGCTCCCTGTTGTGTCTACGATAGGCCGCAGTATTCCCATAGGCTTTCTTATAGCGTAATTGTTTTTACTCGTCTCTTAGTCTAAATGTACTCAATGAATTAATAAAAATCGATCATCTAATACTACTAGATATTCTCATGTTAATATTATTGTACCAATTCATGTCTAGATCGATGTCACCTGTTATCTTGAGCGATGTCTATGTCTCTTTTTATCAATGATGCTGTTGTAGAAATAAATGAGTATATATATTGATTATATATATAATATTACTCTATTAGTTTTCGTCCATTTTTATATATTTATATATTATCACACCATAGTAACATTTATTAGTATTACAAATAATTGTATGAAAAATGAAATTTTTTTTACGATACATACAAAACAAATATTTATTAAATTATTTATTATATATTATTAATATTTACATATTACACTAAATGTAACATAGTTAATATTCTCTACTAGATACAATCTAATTAATTAGTTCCAGTAGTAGGATGCTGTCCTGATTGGCAGGTGAATGTGGGCCATTGTTTGATTGGTTGTTGTGCTGTGTCATTCTGTGATGTGTATGTACGTTGTGTGCGTTTGCGTCACTCATTGATGTATATAGTGAAGTGGGTAGCGTGCGAACACGGATGGCTCGAGGACGGCACACGTACGCAAAGCTCACGGAGCGACCGGGAAGCCGGAGCCGCAAACTATTATAAACGTTGATATATACAATAAAGTAGGAGTCAGATAAAGGGTGGAACCGGGCGGACTGCATAATTTTTAAAATTTGCGGAACGGAAGCGGAGCCATGATATATTAGTTCGTTACAATTTTAATAATATATGAAAACTTTGCACCTAGGAGATATGAAAACTCTGAGGAAAAATGATTTAACCAACTGCGAAGCCCTGCTTTAAAGTGAAGATAATTAAATTCAAGTAAAAATAGATGTCGACAGAAATTCCACAAACAGAAGCGACTGAGCAAGGCTGAACCTGAAGTTTGCTTTTTGTTTTCTCACTTTAACAAATTTTGAGTGAAGATTAACGGTACATCATTTTGTTTTCTAAAAGGATACTAATAAATGGTGAGTAGTGGATATTGAGCAGTTTATTTCTCACCTCCCCTTGAAACCTTACCTACTATTATGGTACTATTAGACTAGAAAAAGAAGTAGTGGGCTATAGTGTGCATACTTGCGCCAATGTTGCTATGAATTATATGACTAAGAGAGCTTGAATAAATTTAAGAAAGTTTTCAGAATAGTTAGATTTATTTCAGCTTTGGACTCTACTTCATGTCCTAAAGTAAAATGGACTGAAACTAAACCATATATATTGAGAAGTAAGTTATCTTCGCCAAATGACACTGGATAATGCGCTGATCCAGAAGTTCAACTTAGACTCGATAAAAGTGGACATATTTTGATATTAATAAGTACATAGAGTACCAAGTACTCTCAAAAAAGAAAATATTGCATATAAAGTCCAAGTATAAATAAGTTCAAATGATTTGGAACCACCGAAAAAGAAAATAAAATAAATATAAGAGTTTAATAAGAGCATTCACAGTCTTAAAAATGAAGATATAAATGTGTAGCTTTTGAAAAGTAACAATTAGCTTATAAAAATTAAACACCATACACAGTCACGCATTGAAACTCAAAGTGTTGGATGACAAGTCAAATGACAATGATGTAGTACACGTTAAAAGTTCAAGTACCAATTAACAACTTTGTTTTAGATACTTGCAAGTAACAATCAGTAAAACATAAACGTACTAGTAACCAATAGTATTGAAGGTAACAATCCGTTCCATAGTTACAACTGCCGCATAACAAAAATGGATTACTTAGTCGCAACCGAGCAGTAAAAGCAAGTAAATTGTACTTGTATTGATAGGACGCCTGATTATTAGTATAGTAAAATATACTAATTGGATTGTTTAAGGAATTACTCATATACATTCTCCTAATCGTTATAGAATCTAATAATTAAAGAGCAATGGGGAACTCATGATGATGGGTAATGAATAATGGAATTATAAGGTAGAGTATGAGAAGAAATCAGACAGTAGTTACAATGATGTGAAATAAATTATTTAAAGTAGAAGTATATCATAAAGAAACTATTACTTACTTTTTTCAGATCAGGAAGTGTTATTAAACTAAAGATCCATTAGTTGAGAATAAAGAGGAGGATTATCATTACTATAAAAGGCGAAATGTCAGTAATGATTAGTTATTTATTGGCCTAGGGTAATATATATAAGTATATATAACTCAAGAATTTATATTATTTTAATACTACTAGTATAAAATATAGTACATAAATTTAGAAGCAATACTTATTATTCCATAATTTATATAATAACTCAGAATATTATACTGAATATCTATTAGTAATAATATATTATATATATTATATATATATATATAATTATTAAGTATATTTATTTAAATTTAACTATCCATTATAGCATATATATATATATATATATATAACGATTATTATATTTTTTTATTATTATTTTTTTTTCTATGAAACTGAATATATATAAATATTACAAATATTATAAGTGATTATTAAAGATAGTATTATGATAAAGGTTATTAATTATATTATATAACTATATATAATATATATAATATATATATATATTATATATATATATATATATACCCATAGCTAAATGGATATTATCTATATACTTATATTGAGTATATAGTAATTCACCCTAATAATATACTATATATAATATTATATAGATATATACGGAGAAATGGTATTATAGCACAAGTAGCTACTTAATATAAGCTATATATAATATATACTATCTTATTGGAGGTGGAGTTATATATTATATATATTAATGTATATATTTAGGTATGGAAATATAATATATAAGAGTTAGGGAGGATATATATATATTTATATTCATATAGGATTATTGAATATAAATTCCATATATATAAACACTTATAATTTTTTCAATTCTATTCATTTTGTTTGTGATGAAATTATATATATAAATGAAGTTAGTATATAGGGGAGTAGATTTAATATACTTAATATATACTATATATATTACTATATATACTATCCGTCGCGCAGTTCTGCGCTTTTGGGGTAGGACAGAGTAGTTATTCCTACTTTGCCTTCGTGACGCCCAAATAATATGAAAAGGTCAGCCATATATATATACTTACCTTACAAGCTATTTATATAGGAATGGATGTATATATATAAGTGTATGATATATATACGTATATAATTTTATATAATAATATATAATTATATAATTATATACTATCAATATTATATATACCCATAAAACACTTTCTCCTCATTAAAGCTTCGTGAGATCATTGATAAAGAGGTATGAGTATATATATAAGATTATACAATTATTATATCCCTACAATAATATTCACATGTACTATTTTGATTCTCGTTGAAGGCCCTCTACCTTAATATAGAGCCCTGGCGGACTTAAGGTTTATACCTCGATTCCCTTTTAAATATTGGGTCGTATATGGTAACACAATTGTATTGTCTCTGAGTCAAAAAAAATAGTTTGCCTTTTTCGTATAATGGCAAGGCCAGGTTTCGTTTTATCATGAGTCAGAAATTAGGATTTCAATTTTTTTTTAATATTACATTAGAAGAAAATAATAATAATTATTATTAACTTTAATATACTAATGAATAATTAACTAATTATTTAATTTATGCTAACTTGATCACTCTTATACCGACTTTTATTTAAATTCATAATTTCATATAAGAATCATTGACTCTCTTCTTCGAGCGAGGTCGACCATATCTCGCTTGAAGTCAGACTCCTTCTGGAGGCTAGTAGCTATTTTTTTAGTCTCGTGCACAAGACGCAGTAGTTTTATTTCATGTTATTATAAACTGATTTTCTGTGTGGAGTTCGTTAGTAATACTAAAGCTTTTCATATTAGTTTTATTACATATATTCATTTCTCTTTTACTTGTATAGTCTTTGTGGCGCGTGTATTGGTAATAGAATAATAGGTGGAGTCGGTTCAGTATTATGTAGGGAAATACGGGAATATTTATATTATTTTCGTAATTCGATTTAAGTTTCATTAAGAATTTAATTTTTTGCTGAGTGTTCTCTCGTCAGACCCTATATATATAGTATATATATAATATATATATATTAACCATATTTAATAAAAATGAATCATTTTCTTATATTTAACTATTTATATAGGTTATTATATGATTGATAATATATATAAGTATATAATAGTTGGATAATAATATAAAGTATAATTATTATATATATATTATTATTATAATATTAATATTATAATATATATATATTATAATATAATATATATACTAATTATTCTCCTACATATAATATATTATGATTATACAATAAATACTATAATCATTTTTACTTCCTAAGCTATTCCATAGGGATTGTTTGATTGATACATATCTATATAAAGGCTATATATATAAGTATATATAAGGGCTAGAAGGTCTATTATTATAGTATGAGTATTGAGTATTTAATTAACATTTTATTTCCAAACAATTATATATTCCTATATATATATTAATATATTAGGCTGTTAATCTCTATACTACTCTAGCATTATATTTGTAGATGTAGCTAATTAATAATATATATATACCCTATTATTTATATTAGTACGGTTATTAATTAATGATTACTAATATTAATTCATATATTACTATAAATATTATATAGGTATATTATAAATTTTAATACTAACAATATATATTAGTATAGTAATAAAACTGTAGTTATAGTATTTTCTATCATGTTATGTATAGTAATTTTTAATAGTAGAAGTTGTTTATTAATATATACTAATTACTACTATATACTAATTTAGTATCGTTCTTTCACTGCTAAGTGAGACTATATATCTTATTATTTAATTTAACTTAGTCACTATATAACATAGTACTCTGAACAGTACACTTTTTAAACCCATCAATTGTACGTGTCTATTCAAGTTTCTTTGCATATATCCTACTAACGACAAGAATTTTTGACTCCTACACATGACTGAGCGACACAGGATATTAGGTGAGAGGTAGAGATTAGTAGATGAGTTATATCACTAACGTAGGTTTATATTATATATTATGTGCGAAACGCACTTTATAATAATTTATAGACGTGATACAAGTGATAATTATAATATATAATAAGTATTAATATATAATAGTAGGGTTTATTGGAATAATATAGATAGTTGATAGGATAAAGGAATGAAACTAACACTTGCTAACATAAGCGATATGGATGACCTATCGCGTGATTTTAGAATGAGGACATAAATGATTTTTTTCACACTCTAGCCTATAAGCTATCTGCTGCAATCTCATAATAGTTATACTACGGTAACTAATACTTATTTATCTCTCTTAGCATATAATACTTTTAAATTTTATAATTTTATTTAATAATAATGGGAATGTGAGTATCGTTAGACATAATAATGCCATAATTTTAATGCCTAGCATTTAAGCGATATATATATTGATGATATACTCTATTGATTGTAGTTATATATATATTTTTACATATTATGTTACGTGATCATTTTATCGTTGGATTATTACATTTTATACTACTAGTTACATTATATATATAAATAATATTATAATTTTCAGGTAACACCTCTAATATCTCAAAGAAGAGAAGGTAACTCTGGGGTTCATACGTTATATGATACAGTGAATTTAATTATATTTCCTCATAATATAAACACGAGGGTATATAAATAATCATATTACTACTCACTTGTAAATTTCGATATTGAACTCTCATATATTAAATACATGTGAATCATAAAATCCTTTATCGTGTAAAATCGAGTCTATACAATCTAAGTGTCAGTGGTATTTGTAAAGCTTTTAAATTTGTTTGATTTTTATACGTTAAACAGAGATATAGTGTTAGCAGTTTAGGTTGCAGTTAGTTTTAAGCTTAGTACTGTGTTAGGTTAAGCCTTAAGGTTTCTATGGTTTTTAATTGGCATTTTTAGTCGATGTTAGGTTTGGTGCGCGCTTTGTGATTTATTTATGAAAGTGTATTATGGTTCGCGGTATAAGGTGTTATTGGTTTGGGAGAGTCAGAGTTATCCTCAGTGTCTGTTGTCTATTTTTATGTTGTTTCCGTGTTGTATTTATTTTAGGTAGTCTATATCATGTTCATTAATTGAAAGGTCAAAGGGAAATATGAGTAAACATTTAAAACTTAGAACACATATCACTCTGATAGTTAACTAACATTTAGCCTATACGTCTATACCTATACAACTAACTCATAACCTAAAATTAACAAATAAATTAGGCAGAACACTCAAATCAAACGTGATAGACTCGGTATTATACAGAAATTAAATTGAGGTAGGAAATACACTAATACATTTATATCTACACTTTATCCACTAATTTAATATTTTTAAGTTATTCAAGAAATATTGGAGTTTAAATCTATGCAATCTAAATTTGTATAAATTAAAATTTCTTCTAATAGACTATAATCAATAATATATATTTTTTATTTCTAACCCTACTAGATAGGTTACAATTTAAAATAAATAAAATAATATAAAATATAATATATCGATAAACCTTTTAAAATTATATTTACTAAGCTAAAATTAGTATATAAGCTAAATATACACATTAGTATATCATAATCCTTATTATTAGATTATTATAAGTAATTTATATTAAAATTTAATGATATCCTGAGTCTATTATATATACATAAGTTTATATACTTAGAGTCACGGTATATTATATATAGCCTGATACTTTATTATTATTGTTTTGTAAAATTGTATTTTGCACAAGAAGTTAACTTTACTTTAATTTTAATATAAGTCTCAGTATATTAGTAGCATAAGTCACGATTATTATACGCTACTATTATATAGTTGTCATTATTGTAATAATATTTAATTATTATTCATCTAATAGATAAATATATCCTTTATATCTATATGGGACTATAATTTGATTGGTTTAAATGTAGAAGTTGTTAGCTTATTATTGTTAGTAGGTGATATATTATAGGGAGTAACTTTTAGTGATAAAAGACCATAATTAGTTACTTATGTATGTCATTGCATAATTAAGTTGAGGATTAGTCTAGCCCTTTACGGTCTAGATATATTTTAAATATGTAATTCTTCTATATTATTCTAATTATTAATATATTTTACTGCACCAATAATAATAATAACATTTTATAACATTTAATTTTTTGGAAGAATTAAATATTATATATATACAATTATATAAGTATAACCGGTGTGTAGTTATTACTTTATTATTGTCTTACCTCTCTATGATTATTTATGTTTATAGATAGTATCTTAAGAACCTGGACTAAATATATAAATAATTGTGATGTAATTAAGTTAATCACTATATCTTTATCAGAAAATTGTAAATATTAACATATATATATACATTTGATATATATATAATTTTATATATATTTTTATATATATAATTATATTATTTATAATATTTTTGTCAAGGCTAGCTATTAATTAGTTATATTAGACTATGTAGAAAATGATAGCACATATTAATTTGTGTTCAATTAGTAACCCCTTTTCAGAATTTATATTTATATATTAACCTTTTATATATACTATTTGCTTAGCTGATTTATTATATACCTACATTGCGATTATATATATTCGTTTTAAGATTGCTATATAAATTAGTATACTTATTTTATATTTTTAATTTTATATTAGGTATGGTACATATATATTGAGTGGTAGTATAATATATATATAATATATCACTATATATTTTAATAATTTATGTTTTAACCGGTAATCGGTTCCATTTAATAAACGGTGCCTCACCGAATTTAAAAATATAATATTGATTATGCTGACTTAGTAATGAATATATTATAAGGTGAATTCATATAAACTAGGGTAAGTTATTTTATTTAAATACTTTTTGATACTGTGGAGTACAAATAAGCAATTAAAATTGAAAATTGTCTATGTTTAATGATATCAATAATCATTTATAAATATGTATAAATTTATTAATTTCTTGAATAATATATTCTAATATGTAATTAAAAATTTTGTTTTATATTACAGAAAAAAAAGAATGGAATTGACGAGAGCAAATTTATTTTCGATGCCTAACAATTTATAATTTTGTATTATGTTTAATTATTAAATTATACGTAATATATACAAATGAGCATATATATAATAAAAATATCTTATTTTTTTAATTTAATAATGAGAATGTCTATATACTATTTCTTAATTAGTTCTATACCAACTAATTATAAACGTTATTCATTTAGTAGTACGAAACTAGTAACGTGAGTAAAGAATCATAATCAAAAAATATTAAGAATTATATATCCTTTATAAAACACTAAATATAATCATAAAAATATATTATTGATAGTTTTTGTGAGTTAATAATTATATATATTATTAATAATACATCAAATAGATTTTAAATTATTCGAAAATGATTTAACTAAACTTAAAATACAAAGATTGGAGAAAAGATGAATTAAACAACGAAGCTGATTCATAACAATCCTTAAAGTTTAAACCTCGTTATGGATATAATACACACTATAAGAAGCGACAGAAGGGGAGTGAGGATGGTAGAGTCGCGCACAATTGCTAAGGAGGGCGTATGAGATAAAGAAAGTTTAACATTATAGACACCAAAAGAGAGGGAGAGATCGGCGGGAGCGAGGGCGTAAGACAATAAAGTACCCAGCGAGATAGGTCTCGCGGAGGATAAAAGGGGAGTGTGGGATGCTGAAGAGGTTGACGTGGACGAGGGCGGAGAGGGAGGGAGGATTGGGAGGGAATAGGTGGGTCATTGTGAGTGAGTCAGAAAGCTGTACAGGTTCAGTACTTGTTTGTTATTACTCTAATATATTATTTTAATAATTTAAAGTTACTATTGATTGATTCATAGCTCAGTTGGTAAATGCCCCTCGCACTTTCATCCTGCATATTGAAGTGTCGCGAATAGTATAAATATTATTCGTATCGTCTAATATGGCTAGCGTTGTCTCGAGCTCTATTTGGTAAAATTATGATGAGTTTTATCGTTATCGAGTGATTATTACCTATTGGTACCTCATCTACATACTTATTTATAGATAGGTGACTGTAAGTAACGTTGTAGTTAATCTCTTATACTAGGTTATTCATAACTAATCACTCAACACTTAATAAGATTTCATCTATATTATATATATATCTTTAGACTGTATATTACATCGTACTATACTTTAGACTCGATGTATATATTAACCGTGTATATTATATTACAGAATATAATCTTACTTGTATCTCTCTGAGTCACGTATGAGATTGATAACTAAATTCTGTCTAATTACGATAATTATCATTATATACATGATATGAGTAGAGTCAAGAGGGACATCAATCAGAGTAGGAAAATGAGATACACAGCAAGAGAAATCTGAGTAAAAGAGTTAGGCAAGGCTAGGACTGATACAGTTCATTAACATGTACTATCAATTGGTCAACCTACGGCTACCGTATACATACTATTACTACTGCCAGATACACAGCACTACTACACCCAACAGTCCTATAAACGTTCCAAGATACAACAATTCACACTTATTGATTTTAGATACTGGTCAAAGTACATAATGATAAATATAATACCTTGTACTTATTACACCTAAAATACTTGCACCTACATTAAGTAATATAAAAGAAAAAAAGACACAGAAACATTTTTCAGTTTCTTCAAATTGACTATGAAACTTACTAGCCCTTGAATTAATTATTTATTTATATATTATTATAATATTTATAATATATTATTTATATATATATATTAATATAAATATATTATATATAATATATATTCTATATATTATAAATTATAAATATAATATATATATATTATATATATTAATAATTATATAATTAATTAAATTAATATATAATTATTAATATATAATATATTAATAATATAAATATATATTATATAGTTAATAATATATATATTAATTAATATATATAATTATATTATTAATATACTTATATAAATATATATATAATATTATATATAATTTATTATATATATATATTATTATTAATAATATAATAATTAATATATAAGTAAATAATAGAGTGTATTTATGTTATCATTCGGATTTCATGTTCTTCTTAACTAACACAAGAGATTTTAAATTTACATTCGTTTTATAATTAATTACCTACATCAGAACAGCTGTATTAATGGGTCTAAATTATTAAAGTAGCTCACTCACTTATATCAATAATCAATTCCAAATTCAATTCTCAATCTAATATTCACCCAGCATCAATCATTACAAATCAATTATTATAATAACCTTATTTAACTATATATTATTATCTAAATCTAAATTATGGATCTCAGTCTAAATTCCAAATCAACTACCATACTTCATATCCTCATATAAACCTATACAAATTCATATATGCTTTTAATTATAATCTTATAATCATATCATATTAAACAGGTCATAATTAGGAATAAAAAAGGAGCTCACATCATGACGTCTTTCTTCTCACTTTCCATTCTCTGATATTAAACTGCTTCAGCATTAAGTAGAGGTAAATTAGTATGACTTCGAGCATAATGTACTAATAGCCAGTAAAAATTTTATTAGAATAAATACCATTAATTGCAGATAATATATTATAGCCATTTATATTAATTTTGAGGATTGTAGGTTATAAGATATGTGATACATGGAGAGTTACTTGTAGTGTGAAGAGATTCATTTCGATTATGATCTAGAAAGAGTGTAGAATAAGCGTTAAATTTCTATAGAGGTCAGGAGGTAGGAGCTGACCTACGGAGGTAAGAATTATACTGATGTCAGAGAATGAATCTTTCGGTTAAATTTCGGAGTCCGATGGATAGATGTGGATGAGAGATGATCGCGTTTGTTGTTTATGAATGATTAATATTCCACGTGCCATATCTACTAACCTATCAAGGAGAGGATATTAACATACAACATATATAATAATCTTATATAAAAGTAAATAGTAAAGTCATACAATTAGTTATCAGAGGATATATATTGATGAAATCACGAGAATATCATTGAAGGAGCTGATGAATTAGAGACTCGAAAAGTCACTTTATACTCTCGTCTAAGGGTGAGTACACGTATATTATATATGCTACTCTAATATATAATATAGTAGTAGTGGGGTAACTAGTCAAACCATGCTTAAGTGTAAAGTAAGCTGGGGAGGTATATATATATTAAAAGAAAATTAAATAAAAGTCATTTATTATCATCACATATATACTTATTAAATATAATACATTTTTAGAAGTGTTGTAATATTAATGTTAAATAAAATAAAATAATGTATTGTAATCCTTTCCATAATAAATATCACATTGATAGAAATTTATAATTATATTAATTAGTGATTATAATATATGATGGATCTGATTATAATGGTATCAGTATTCAAATATTGAATTATGATGATATGAATAGTCTCTAACACAATCATTTATATAACGTTATAGAGTTATTATAATATGTAAAATTACTATTTCTATTTATCAGATATAGAATTGTATATTGTTAGCTATATAACTAAATAAACGATATTTATGGTATATATTAATATGTATGGCAAGTGTGTCAAACGTTTAATGATATAATTTGTTATAACACGTGGAATACACGCAAATAGTCAGATGACGAGTTAATTAATCACTATGTGTAGAGATTATACGATATAATCTTATATTGATGTGTATTGCCATATGATGATCAAAGTAGCACATCAATATGATACGTCATACTTTTTTTATTCAATTATTTAGTGCATCTTAAATAAAATCAGAGTTTACTTCCCGTTATTCCCATTATATATGAGCAAAGATTCTCACATAATAAATTTAGAATTATTAAGCTCTAGGAACTTCGTCTACATTAAATCGAGTAAGAAAGGTAATATCCTGTTAACTAATAGTTAATATATTTAATAGTCATTTACTTCGATTTGTTTATGGTGATGCTGATTTGGTGTGATATTGTAGTTTACTTTAGTAGGGGATCGAAAACTTTTGCGCATAACGTTAATATGCGATTTGTCTATGGATATACTACATATGAGATTGAACTTGTTCTCGGTGAGCTGCTGGGTGTCGCTTAAAGTGATGTAATCGATAGTATTTCAATCTAACTACTGTCTGTCGTATCAATCCTGGTAGTACTGGCCATATAAAACAGTACATATTAGATACATAATAGAAAAGCACACCACACCTCCACAACTACAACACACACCCATCACAATCACTAAACACTAACTACCACACACCACACTATAAAACAATAATATATTTACATAATATCACAATATACAGTAGTGGTGTATTAGACCAGGAGAGTAGAGGTGATAATACTCATTTAGATGTGATAAATTTATTTTGGGAGTGAGCCCACATGTATTGGTTACATACACTATATCATATGTAATCAGTCATAAATATGAGTTTAATAATTAATTATTTTCAGGTAGTATGTGGCCAAATTCCTCTAGATAGGGTATTATATTATTCTACGGTATAGGAGGTAATATTACAAACTCGTGTAGGGAGGGGGATTATTAATATAATAAATAAATACAATATAATACATATATAAGGAGTTTATCTCGACGCAAAATGATAAATATGTATATAAAACTGGTACAACGATTACAATGTACAGTTAATATGGGCATTCTCGATACCTGATTCATATACATTACGACTAGGAGTCAGAATTAGTCCTGGTCGTAGTGGTATTAATGACAAATATCCGGATTATCACGTTTGATTACTAATCAACTTTTGGATATCTAAAATGATCCTTTTTTAGAGTTTACTTCTGAGTTGCTGTTTTGTCTGTCCTAATGAATCTTCTCGCTTTTACTTTATTGAATGTCTGAGCTTGCCTGTTTGCTGTCAGGAATGTTTTTCTATAGACTCCTGTTATATATACGTTGTTATCGTCTTGATCTCAGTATTTCATTGTCCTCTCTTACCTTGTTTTTTCTCTTGTCCTCGAACTTATTTATACTGTCTGCGGCTACTCTGGCTCTTTGTTAAATGTACTCTTGTAGAGCGACTTGGTGAACATACTCTGTTGTTTTATTTTTTGTGCTCTCACTGATGATTTACTTCTACTAGTCTAGAAATTAGGGTTTGTTTCCCTGTTATTTGTATTCATGCGCTACTGAAGTTAGAAAATGTTCGTTTTATTTTGGGCCTCGGACTCGGGGATATCACTTTTGGGCTCTTAGGGTACTTTTCATTCGTTTTTGACATACATGTACATTTTAGGTAATTGGCTAAATATATATTAATTTATATTAAATTTATTTTTTAAAATTTACATTGTAATTCAGGATTGTATATTGATAAACTTGTCCTTACATATATCATTATCTGGTACGTCGAATATAATTGGCCATAGTTCTGTTAACCTGGATTTTGGTTAATTTGTATCTCTGTCCTTTTACGGCTTATTCCTGTACCTTTACTAGGGTGCGTCTGGCTATTCTATGATTTGTCAGCTTTAGTCCATTACTTACTACTAAGACTTCTGAATTCTGGGTATCTACTAATACATTGGCTCTCCATATGATTGAGCATTAAATCTTGACATCATTGGTCTCTCGCATTGCTATTAGAGGTATGTGCGATGGATGTACTTCTCAGACTTTGTATATTGGTCGGCCGTTTCTCAGTAGGCGGTTTGATAGTTCTCTGACAACTCTGTCGTATGAGAACTATCATAGGTTATGTGCATACTAGTTCCCTTGCCTCTCGGCAGTATACCTAGTATAGTTTTCATTCTATCTAGTGGTCTCTGAGTATAAGATGTTAAGTCGCTCTCTACGGTTATGTGTCGTGACTGTTGCTAGTCTATGGCTCTATAGATAATACCCATTCTACTGCTCTTACTTATAAGTCTTCTCTTGGCTTGGTCATTACTCTCAATCGGTGTGACAGTAAAATATAATGTAATATCTCTGAGTCTTGTCTTGTGTATTTTCTACCTGTCTTGTCTGTATTTTTGTCAGGTCTGTCTTATTTAGTATCGAATTTAACATGTGACTTTCTCTTTTATGTAGTCACATAGCTTTCTGTTGTTAGTTACTATTATAACTCGAGCACAATATCAAGCCTACAGGATCTATTTTGTTTCTCTCTTTATCCTACAGATTTCTCGTCTTAGGATGTTATCTGATGATTCTTTACCTGAACATACTGCTGAGTATTATCTGATATTTGCGCTAAATCTTTCTATACGGGTCTTATATTTTTTATTGATTCTTGGCTGTGAGCGCTTAGCTTAGTATATTGGAATCCTGCATTTTTACTTTATGTTATTCATTAATTTATCTGCTTTTCAGATAATTATCTGTTAATATCTCTAGTCTACGCAACTTATTATTGAGGCTTTATCTAGCTATTCTATTTATGTACTTCTTAACCTATTTATACACTACTCTATTTTTTAAAGTGCTTGTCAAAGTTCACTCCTATAATGTGTACATATGGGTAATCTTATCACTATATACCATGTGAATTTCCGGATTCAGCTTATATCAGAGCGGCTATTAGCATATTACACAGCTGACCATCAACGTGTTCATCAATAGTAGATGCTTTATAGACCTGTTCTTACTCTCTGTCTACCCGCGTTAACGATAAAACTCCAAGCTATGACGCACGTGAGGTATGGATGACTCATCATCCCTCAGTTCCGTAATCGAGTGCGGATGAACTTATAATACCTGTCTCATGCTCACAGACCGATAAGGTGTGTTATTCATCACTTCACTATTGTATATGTATTAAACTGATCACTACTAGATCACTATATGACGCAAAATTAATAACTATTACCGCTTGACGCTCTAGTTTTTATTGCTAGAATTTTCTTATCGATATTATTCGATTGATCTTGATGTATAATATATTTTCACTTAACACGATGTTTCTCATTATAGCTAGCATTTTATTCTATTAGTCTCACGTCAAGTATACCTCAATCTATTATTGATAGAAGCTCAGAGTACATCATCTGTATACTATTGACTACTCTCAGTGCTAATTTATCTGTTCTATATCTGTACGCTGTATATACTTACCACGGTCTGACTCTTCAAGACTTTAAAGCCTTGATAGGTTATTTGTCTCATTCATTAATTTTGTTTTAAAACACTGTTTAATCTCTTCTTTGAGGAAGTCTAGTATTTTAGAGGTAACTTTATCTTATATCTTTCTTTTTTAATATATTGATAAATATTATTTATATATGAGTTAATATCGAATAGAATAAGTAATTAGACAAAGTATAATGCTTCTAGGAAATGAATATGAGAGATTCGAGGAAGAAGGAGAAGGGAAATGAGAGAGAAGAAAGAGTGAGAGGGGTGAGAGGGGAATAATTTAAAAGTTATCTCAATAAGTGGCTAAATAACATTTTGAACGGAACCTCTCTTCCAATCTTCCTGCCATAATTTTTA
>JABUQX010037848.1:60000-62500 GCA_015478945.1 Trachelipus rathkii
TCATTTATCGTCACATCAGTATCTCACGTCATAATCAAAGATATCATCATATATCTTAAGGTAATTAGTAATTATACATTTATTTAATAGTAGAGTAGAGATTACAATTGGATATAGATAGAACATTAGGGATAGATAGAGTAATACAAATTGCAAAAACAAAATTAGTTAATAAATTAGTGGGATACTTACATTTAATTTAATCAGTGCGCAACTCTGCTAGGTAAAATGGGCAGTGATGATGAGGAAATAAAGAGGGGCGAAGAATGTAGAATGACTGGTCAATCATGTCAAAAGCTTTTGTGAAATCTAATAATAATAACAAGGAGGAGTCTTTATTTTCTATATTTCTGTAAAGTTTTTCGGTTAAGCAAATGAGAGCATCAGCAGTTGAGCGTCCTTTTCTAAATTCAAATTGTGAATCACTGAGAATGTTGTTTGATATAAAATATTCTGTTATCTGATTGAAAATTATTTTCTCAAATATTTTACTAATCGTATTTGTGATAGCTATTGGTCTGTAATTTTTTGCTAGGGATAGATCTCCTTTTTTAGGTATAGGGATCACTTTTGCTGTCTTGAAAATATTTGGAAAAACTCCTGTCAAAAATGACTCATTGAACAAGTGTTTTAAAGGGGTGGCTATTTTGTCGGCAGCGAGTTTGAGGATATGGTTGGGGATAGAATGAACATCACATTTTTTGTTTTTTAATCCGGCGATTACCTTCTTTATCTCCGAGACAGTGATGTGAATAAAGGAAAAATGAGACTCGTAGTCTGGGAGAAAAGTTTCAAATGATGTTCGACTAGGGGGTTTGTCTCTCATGATTTGTTTACCGGCGTTTACAAAGTACTCGTTTAGTCCGTCCGCGATCATCTTTTGGTCGGTTTTTAACTGATTATTTATATTCAGCTCTTTTATACATTGGGAGTTTTTTGTATTATTGTTGATTAATTTATTGATTAAACCCCAAGTAGCTTTGGAGTCTTTGTAGCAATCCTGAAATTTGCTAGAGTAGTGTTTTCTCTCTTTGCTTTCTTAAGAAATGAGTTTAATTGTTTATCATATGTGTTATACACTTGAAATGGTACAATTTTGCTTTTATAGTTTCGGTAGAGTTTATGTTTTTGGCTGATTGAGTTTAGCAGAGCTGGTGTTAGCCATGGGTTTTGAATTCTTTTAACACCAAGTTTTTTTGTTTTAATGGGGAATGATTCGTCGTAGCATTTATTTAATATGTCTGCGAAAGAGTTGAATTTTTCGTCGATGTTGATGTTTTCACTGTTTGTGAACGAAAAGTCAATTGCATTTATTTTGTTTATGAAATTTAGTCTTTGATATTCACCATCTAGTCTGTAATTTATGGTGGTGAAGTTTTGGGTTTTGTTTAAGGAAAATTTTGCAAGACATGGAAAGTGATCAGACATATCGCTCTTTATTATGAAGGTTTTAACGTTCCAACTTAGGTTCCCCCAGATGTGATCTATTAAGGAAGGACATCTATTTTCGACGTTGTTTGGACGTGTTGGTAGCGTTATGTAGTTGACGAAACCATTTGATATCATTAGGTTTGAGAGAGAGTTTGCCCTATTTGCAGTGTTCTCGTTGGATAGATCAATATTGAAATCCCCCGCTATAATTACTTTAGAGTTAAGAAAGTGTGTTTGGATAATGTCTTTGAGAGCATTTATGAACTCTGTTTTTGATGAATTTGGGGGTCGATATACTCCCATTACAATTAGTTGAGTCGAATTTAATTTTACACGAATTGCTAGAGTCTCTATGTGAGAGTTAACAAGTGAAAATATGATTTCATGGGATGTATAAATGCCATTTTTTAAGTAAATTGAAACGCCCCCACCCCGTTTGTTAGATCGAAATGCATGTGTTTCGGTATATCCTGGGATCGGATATAACCTGTTGTTATGTTCATTCAGAAATGTTTCAGTTAATACAATGCAGTCAATTATGATATTTTGGTAACTTATATAGTCCAGAAAGTATTGTGATGTTGTTTAAGGCTTCTGATATTGTGGTGGAAGAGAGAAAAGTAACTCAGCGCAGGTGTCTTTTGATGTTTTAATATGTCAGGATAGGTGTATTCAGAGTCTAGGGGAGTTATGTTTGAAAGTGGAACATCAGAGTTGCTTTCAATGAGCATGGTATATTCGGCTTTTAAATATAAATATATGATGTGGATAAGTCAATGAAGAGAATTAGTATTATAACGCACCAGATTTTCGGTAATAATTGCTGAACAGGTGGTAGTTTAACTACTCAATCAGCGGTTGTGTTTGAAATAGTGGAGATTATAATATTTATGGTTATAATAGTTGTAGTGAAAATAATTATGATTGCAATAATAATAATAATAATAATAATAATAATAATAATAATAATAATAATAATAATAATAATAATAATAATAATAATAATAATAATAATAATAATAATAATAATAATAATAATTATGGATAAACTATTGTTGCAATAATAAAA
>JABUQX010037849.1:0-12500 GCA_015478945.1 Trachelipus rathkii
TGAGGGGCGCGGAGAAGACACGGTATATATTTATTTGTGAGCTGTGCACGATACAGTGGCGTTTCTTGTGCCCGAGGCACGGAGAGCGGAGTAACTCAGCGAGCCGGTCTTGCACCATAGATGGGCCGACATAGTATAGTATAGTACCTATATAATGATACGGAAGTATTCATGATATATATTATGTATGGCAATGTGTATTGATTATAGCGTGATACCTTATAGTATAAATAGTCTTACGTGATAATTTAATATATCAGTAATAGTATTTATATAGAATTATTATATAATATATAGTAAAAGGGAGTATACATAGGTAGGCAGGGTAGGTAGCTCCTACCCAATATTTTTTGTGTCTTTTTAATAGAATAAATAAAAGTTAAAGCTGTGAGACTAAATTTATGTATAAATTGTAATTACGTGAAATGAGTAGTAAAAAAGAAACTAATGTATGTGTTAATATTAACAGGGAAAACTGCAACTATCTTACGTAATAAACAATTATAATAATTAAAATTCATTTGGGAAATTCCTTTCCTACTCTGTATTTTAGAGAGTAAAATTCCGATAGTGATAAGCGGCGTAATAGATCTTGCATATTTCATATTAATAATATATAGGGAAAATGAGGCCTCGGCATCATCGCTATGTTGTACCGAACGAAAAGATGACGAAAAAATCAAGGCGAAACGAAATTTTCGATTCACGTGAAAACGATACAATAAGATTTGAAAATGTGAAAGGAATTTGAATCTCTCTCTCTCTCTCGTCTCTCCTATAATGTATATAAATAATTATATATGGATATATTATATATATATATATATAGTATCCTAATTAATATATATATATAATATATCTGATATAATATATATATATATATATATTACATCACTTCCTACCAAGAGATATTTGTTAGATATATTATATTGGATATATTATACTATAGTATATAATATCTATCATACATATATTAGTATATACTATAATATAGTAATATATAATAATAATATATATATATATATATATATATAGTATATATATATATATATTGTAATATAATATATATAATAAACTTCCGTACGCAATGTAAATTAGATACTTCAATGTACGCACTGGATATATATATATACTATATTATAATATACTATATTATTAGTTTTGAAAGAGTGTAGTAATATATATATATATATATAATATAATATGATATATATATATATATACTATAATATATATATATAAATTATCTATAATATATAATATAATATATATAATATAATATGATAATATATTATTAGATATTATTAGATATATATATACATATATATTATATAGTAATTAATATATTATAGTGTATACCATTCTATACTATACTAACATTGTATAATATACTAATCGTGCACTAGTTTAGGATATCTTATATATATATATAATATATATTATATATAGTATATATACCTATGTATATATAGTATTATATATATCTATATAATATATTATAGATATAGTTATAATTATATATATATAATTAGATATTTAGATATATATATATATATATATAATATATATATATATATAAAATAGTATATATATAGTATATATAAGTATATATAAATTATGATATGATATATTATATATATATCATAGTAATTATATAATATATACTATATAAGTATAATAAAGTAGGACTGCGAATGTACGATATGTGATAACAAATTTTTAAAAGGTAATACAGTAAAATGGAGGCATGCGATCGAAAAGCGAAACGTGACCGAACAGTAACTGTGTTGAGACTATATATAATATATATAGTATTATAATATATACATATATATATACTATATATATATATATGATGTATAAAATACTTTATAAGTATATATATATATATATATATATATAATATATATATATTATATAATACCTGAGCCAGCCTCCGAAAGCATCATGCATGTAACCTAAAAACTATAACAGCTTTAATAAATTAATTATCATTCTTTGTTTATTTTAATTTTATTCAATCGATGACACAAAAAAAAAAATTAATTTATTCTAATATTTATAATACACCTAAATATTAAGTATACATCTTTGTGTCTGGCAAAAGTATCGCTTCTCATCAACCTTGCAAGTCTCATCAACCTTCCATTCTGCAGTAGAACGAGATTGCCAAATAGTGTTTATTCTGCTCTGGAGAAAATGTAATTTTTCTTTTTATTTCCTTTTTAGGGCTTCTAGCTCATCGATCGGGTCAAGTGCTGAATACACTTGCTATAGCCAACGCTTTAGGGCTCTGGTTGAAGCCCAACTAAATAAAATAAAGATTATATATATACTATATATATATATTATTATATATAATCATATATATAATAATATATAATATATAAATATACTAATATTATATTACTAATATATATAGTTATAAAAATAAATCGTTGTAGTATAATTATATAACTGTTGGGGAAATAATATTAGACTTGTTTCTTTTTAAAAACTTATGCATAAAAATAGCCTCTACATTGATTTAGCATTAGACTGTTTTCAATGATAACCTCCAAGACTCTCCATCATCACTGGGGGTGATGGGCAAGGCCAATTTAATTTTAATCAGTGATCTGATAAGAATGAAATGTTGATTAATAATTAAGTGGAATGTCATGATATTAAGAACCTAAAATTAATTGATACCTTTCTATGTTTTATAATTTGGATGAAATATACGATTAATTAGATTTTTTTTTTTTCACTTTTAAAATTTTTCGTTTTTCAATTAATTAAATTTTATTGTAGATGAAGTTTCAAGAAAAATATTATAGAGTATGATATAGGATATTTATAGACACATCTACGTAAATAAAACCACTTATACAGTTGAAGAGAGTACAGAGAATCTATAAAAGAAAGGACATGCATAGAATCTTACTAAATATGACATATCATCGAATACTAAGAATTTGGCTTATTCTGTGATAATCCGATCCTACCAATAAAACATTAAGAAATACAACCCCTCTGAGATGCAAATACTAACCTAATACTTAACGATTACGAACCTGTGGTAAATAAGGAATACCGGTAATTAAAGTGATGTTAGTGAGTGTCTAGAACAGATGGAACCATTTAGCTAAAATCGTATAGAACATTGGGTGTCTCGGAAGTTTTAAATTAAAAAGCATTAGAATAGAATAGCAGTGGAAAAAAAAAACTCCTATCATGATGAAGAAGAGAGATTCTAGAAAAATAAAATCAGAAAAATAAGGGATAGAAATTGGAAGTAACGATATATAAAAATAAAAAAAATATAAGCTTATAAAATATCATGATAAATACTAACTTGTGAAATGATGGGATAGTCTGCTTAAGTTTTAATAATTCATATACATAAAAGCAAGCGCAATTAAGCAATATTAATCAGTAGTCATCGTAATCATTGGAGAGTGTAGATCATTTCTTTTTTAACCCTGCCGATCTTCAGCTTCTATGACCTACATACCTAATTACTAAACGTCCTCACGACTTTCCATGACGATTAAGGTAGAACCCTATTCAGCTTGAAAGGAATTGTCATAGAAGAGGACTTGCCGAATATATAAGATGCTAAGTAGAGAAGTACGAACACGCAAGACAATGATAATGGTAATAGAAGGTAATCATCTTAAACATATTTAAACGGATTAATAACACCAGCGATTTAAAAAAAGTTATCACTACATAAATTAGGAAAGAATATTTCTATGAGAAATTCGCTTCTAAAACGAGGATATTATCAAATCATCCTCTGACTAATCATAGTTATCTTAAACACCGACAATTGCCACAGGTACAGGTTGTGTCAAATTTAAAGTTATTACATATTAACACCCCAGCTTTAAGCCGAAGATAGGTGCGAATCACCTTAAGATCTATCAAAGGTGTAAACTTGGAAAGACCCTAATGCTATTCAACTTCAGACGAATCAAACTGGTTCCGTAGATCCGTATACGAGTGTGATGAGGTATTGGATCATGCTAATGATACAGCGGCGGTTCTAAAACGTTACATGACTGCTAAAGAGGAGCAAACAGATCAGTATGTTGTACAGCATGAAACTTCCAAATCACTCCATTATGCATGCACACCATCGGAGATGCTGCAGGATCAAGGGATGGCTTACATTTACATCGATATAGTTAAACATCAATATGTGGGAAATACTAAAGCCCCTTTATTAAGAGTGGTGTATTTCTCATAAGATAGTCGAGTTATAACTTTCAATAAAATGCATTATCTACCTCTGAATCGATTACATTTCGGATCTGTACGAGTGTATATAAGGGATGTCGAGGGAAGGGCTATGCATTCACAGCCGGGACATTGTTGTGTAAAGTTCATATTTAGAAAGAAGCAGAAACAATCATGAGGGACTATTTATTTTAAGAAAAATTGATAGTTTCTCCTCTTTAATCAGAATCTGTATTCAAGAAATATATCAAAGTTTGTTTATTTATAAATATAAGCTATGTAATACACTATATTCGTTCAATCACTAACTCAACCTCGCAGTGTAAAGATAGTATAAGAAAGAAGCTCCTTAAAAATGAACGCGAGAAAGATTTTCAGCGATCGAAGTATACAAAAGAGATATGAGTAGGACTGATTTATCGATAAATTAATGACGATGTGCATTACCGCTGCTTTGAAAGGTGGTGGAATATATTGTAAAAAACTGCTAGAAACCAGGCTTAGAACACATATACCACCCGAATCACTGCAGCGAGCTATACCCTCGATTCCTTAAAGGACGCAATTAGGAATTTCTCTGTTGAAGATTGCATGATGATGTTAAGAGAAAAATAAGGCGTAAGCGGATGACGGGACAAGGGTTTAGAAGGTCACAAGAAAATGGAAGTAAAGAAACTGTATTGTATATAAGAAACGGGATAAATCAAGACTCTTAATCAATATACATTCCAGTTGTTATACCTGCAAGATGCATTCCTTCACCCCCTCTAGCGCCGACTTTGTAAGTAGAAATTGGATCTATTTCCATGGAATCCTGCCGCAAAATTAAGGTAGGTGAGACCACAATTTTATCATATATACACCCTATTCATTCAATCACCAACACCGAGTAGCCTAAGAATTCACCGCAATCCCCGCACTTCGAACCAGTATCATCTAGCCCATCCGATGTGTTTAATTAAAAACAAATTAACGAACAGCAATGGACGGATCTTCCAATCATCGACCCACCACATAGTTGTACACCCGAATAAAATTTCCTGTGTAAGCATGTTTTAAACCTACTTGAAGTGTATCTCAGTGAAACATCTCTAGGAGTTTCAGCCACAAATATTGTATATAGAAGTTATATAGAACAATTGGTTTAAATTATCAATGATGCCTAAACGGAGTTTCATCTCCAAATCATATGGTCGTGTAGTTTAATAGATGGAAAGCAAACACCATGATGAGAGCTGGCTGAATTTACTAAGTAAACATCATACGAATTTAGTGATGACGTTAAAATGGAGATATCTCTCCCAAGATAACTTACTTCTCCTTCAGTGCGACACCTAGAATTCGAGTTCTCTAACTAGATCTGCTGCGCAATTTGCTCTTAAAATTAAAAAGTAATTCTGGTGCTTACTACCCAGTCTGAAACCTGTTTTCAGTTGTTTAGGCGCATATCTTTATGTATAGAAAATCGAAAATTGTTAACAGATATAATTGGATTGAAAAATCTGGCCTAGTTGAACACTACAAGCAAAAGGCCTATTAAAACGAATTGAAACCAAGGATTTAACTGTGCTCAGGCTATATCTATGTATTCAATATGACCTATGCACTGTGAAGGATAATCTCCCCAGAAAGTGATAATAACGAAATTGTTGACATGAAGCTTATTTCTGAGAGTCATCAAAAATCACCCATTATAATTCACACTTTTGGACATTAGAAGTGCAGGTCTACATTGGAAACGATCAACCCTACCGTCGTGATTATGAAAGACTATAGAAGATCACAATTCTCCTTTGTTCAAGACTTTTTTACGCATTAATTGCTTATACTGTTTCATGCAACATAGTGTACAGCGTACTCGATCGAGCTTACCTGAGACATAGTTTAATATTATAATGCATACGAACCGCAAGTATGATCCTTTCAGCTTGTACGCAAATCATTTAAAACTCTTTTAAAGAACCAGCGATTATTAGGTTAAGTCCCCTCACCTCGGAGAAAGTTTCACAATCTACAATCACAGTGCATGTAGTTGTATTTAGAACATCTTCAACTTATAGAGATTGATGATAGAGTGAGAAATGTAGTCTTGAATTATTAAAGATGATTGAAAAAAGAAATAAAAAAGCTGTAGCCCTTAAAAACGAATCCAATGATGTATAGAGTATCGCAATTAATGAAAATAGGAGACAGTGAAACTGGAGAAAGATCTGGTTGATATCTTCAATGGCTTCGCCTCCGCCACATGCACATATGAGACATTGGATTTCAGCTATAAGGATAGAAATGGTACTGTTTATCTCATTGAATTTCTTTGGATTATAAAATTTATATTGATTAATCATTATGTAATTTTTTTTAAAATAAATTAAATTGCATTATATAAAACTTTATCGCTTTTTTCCGTTCAACCTCACTATTCTAATTTATCGCGGTATTGATAATAAGTCTTTAATGACATGTTCTATGCAGCTTAATATGCATTAATAATTTTTTTAAATATTTTTGATGTTAAAAATTTGTAATCCTATGTCAGATGATGTATGTAGATTTCAAGATGATGTTAATAAATGCTTTAAAATGAAAACTTAATTTTTATTCTTCTCTTAGAACTTATTTTCATAGTTATATAAGGATATATAAGTTACTATACTAATTATAGTTAGTGATATAGAGTTATATATTATATTATATAGTATATACTATATATATAATATATATATAACTATATAATATTCTTTTAATTTATATAATATATATTTAATATTAAATGATATTATTTAAGGTAAAAAGTTAAAATAGTTTTCCTCAAACATTACATGTTATACTAATTATGTAATATATATATGTATATATATATTAGATAGTATATATGAGGTATATATCATAATATATATGACTATATATATTTCTATATTTAGCGTATATAGGTGTATTAATATATATATAATATTTTTTATTTATTATATATATACTAGAGTATATATATTATATTATTGAATATTCTAATATGTTTTAATATTATAAATATATACTAGTTATTTATCTGCTCAGTTAATTATATATATTATATATTGACTATATTACCTAATACTACTGTTATATATTATTACACTATATACTATCCATATGCCCTTACTTATATAGTACCTTAATTTATATGTCTTATATATATTATTATTTCAAATTATACTGTATGGACTGTCATCGTATATTTCATTAGTGAATTGATATCACAGTTTCCATTGCTTTAAATATGAATATTATTTTTCATGATACTACTCTACCCTTTTCTTACTAAACTAGTTAATTTGAAATTATCATTTCATGGATTGTGTAGATCATGAGGCTTAATATAGCTTTATATTCAACAGGGTGCTGAGATTAATGTAAAACATTTGCGGTACCATAAATAATCAATTAATACATTAGGAGTTTTCTGGCAGGTATCGGCTGTAGACACTACTGGACCGCTGTCTAAAATGACGTATACTATTAAAGAAGCTATATATAACTTATCATGTCACAGATACTACTATGAAACATCGGCAGCTGGAAAGAGGCACATGAAGACACTATACTCGATATAACATTAAACCTCAATAATAATATGCATACCAATACATTGATGTACATATAGAGAGAAAATTACGGAAAAGAACAATGTCTATAAAAAAATAGTTCACACGTGAACAACTTATTTCTAAAATGAAAAATTCCGGAATATCCCTATTCATCTGAAATTCAATCTAAGATACGTACTTTCCGATTAAGATTCTTGATGAACGTTCAAAAGAATGAGAGGATCAATCTAGTAATAGATTAACATAGAAGAATGAAGATAATCTGGAAAAAGTTACCAAGTCCCAGCCGGCAGATCACAAGATGTTTTGGGTGGGATGGCGATAAAGTATTTAATCTAGGCACATGCTTCCTATAATATATATGTAAACTGTATAGCGAATTGCTAAGTAAATATTTTAAGTAAAAACTTCTTTCAGTATCTGACCGTGTAGTAAACATAAAAGAAGTGATATTATACTATATTAATAGTAGTATATATATTAGGAAATATAATAAGTAACTATAGTATATATAATATATATAATATATATATACTTATATATATATAGTAATATATGTAATATATATAATATCTATACTTATATATATAGATTGTGTGTGTGTTGTTTACGTCGTCACCATATAAGCATACCAAGTTTCAACCCTGTACCTACTCTCTAAGAAAGTCCCTCCTCAGATACGAACCAATAACTCTCTGAGCACAAAACCAGTATACAAACTTCGTCGCGACGAGAGTTCACAGTCACCTCTATAAGTGTACCAGAGTTTCACACCCTTTACCTAACTTCTCTAAGAAGAACCTCTTCATAGGGTATACCGCTACAATACATATCGCAACCTCGTCTTGCGACGCAGTCATGTCATCACCTAAGGTTACAAACTTCATCCCCTTTTCCTACTCATCTGAACATACCCTAAGGAGACGAAAGAATTACAAACAAAGGTGGTGGCGTGAGGCACCCCATTAATGATGAGTCCTCATTACTTAACATGTCTAATGACCGAGAACGTACATCAAAATGGAGAACAGTTTTCCAAAAAATCTTGGTGGGGAAATAAAGACTTCGGAAAAAAAACTTACCAAGGTAATACCGACGGATGCCGCTTCCATACCAAACCTCATTACTAATATATGTTCTTGTCACAACTTCAACCATACCTTATTGCAAATCCACCCTTCCATGGGCTCTTTCTTCTCCTACAAGAACAGTACTCGCGCTTTTTCTTACAATCCCCGTTGTTCTATCTACTTAAGTGAGCAGTTGCACACCAGCTACCTGGCAACAGCCTTTCAACTCAACTGAGAGCTCTGTAAACACAATGGGCATAATCATCTCCGTAACAACCTTCCCTCCACTTAACCGACATTCCTTCCATCCAGACTCAATACATCACTAATTCTAAATCATCCCTCCGTTTCTCTAGACTTACGTAGTACCGTCTGCCTCAGCCTCCAGTGAGATCGATTACCGCGAAATTCTGGAATACTTCTTTACCAAGCAGTTAAACCTCCCCCCTAATGAACTCTTCCATTCATCCACCTTTCACTATCCAAACCTCAACACCCATTTTCGAGACTGATTCGACCTCATTCGCGATCCAAGAAACGGTTGGCATGAAGACTATATTTATGAAGTATGAGAGATTGTTTATGCACTCTTATATATAATAAATTATTATACTAAAAATATATATATATAGTATATATAAATATATATATATATAATATAGAATATACTATATATATAGTATATACTATATATTATAGATATATATATATAATAATATATAGTATTACAGAGATATTTATATAATAAAGATATATGTCTAGGAGAGTAGATAATATATTTACAGCTTTATTATATATATATATATATATATATATATACTATAGTATATACTATATATATATATATATGTGTGTGTGTGTGTGGCTGTGTTGTAGTTTGCATGTGTGAGGGTGTTTTGTGTGTGATGTATGCTTGTTGTGTTTTCTGCTTACGTTTATGTGTGGTGTGGGATTCTGATAATTTCTTAACATATGTCAGAGTTGTCGAAATTAGTTTAGATTCTCCTCCTCAAAAATTCAATTTATTTTTAACCAATTAATTTTTTTTTATTTATTCCGATTGTTTTTTATATTAAAACAATTAATTTATTTTTATTTCCGTCCTTCCCCTCTTAAACTTGTTTTGAGGTTTACTTTTTAACTCCGGTAAACGTCTGACACGTTAACTATTAAGGATATAGTTAGGTGGTTTTTTGTTACGAAGCATTATAAAATTTTGGTTTAAATTGTGCTTTTAATTGTAAATTGGCTTCTTGTATGTGTATGCTATTTAACTCTATGCAATTCGATTCAACATAATTCCGTCTCCTGAAGGATGCAGTCACGATGACTGGAAACAGTTGAAAATAAAGATTTTATGGTTAATGCGTTTTAGTGTCGTTCTGGTTATCTTGTTAATTCCTCAAAATGTAGGTTCCTTGAGGAACAGAATATATATATATATATAGTATATTATATATATATATATATATATATATATAATATATATTATATTATATATATATATATTAATAATTAGATATATATACTATAGTAATATATATTATGGTGAAGTTGCATTAATAACGACAAAATCTATAGACTTTCGAAGAACTTTATTTAGAATAAAAGTTCCATAAATATATGTAAACCTAAAAACCTTTTTTTTTTATCGGAATTATTTATCTTTTCCCATTTAGTGAGCCAAGAGACCCCGAAACTTCCTGCCCACTTTGCAGTCCCCTATGTATTCCTTTAGTTTAGAAGTTAATACCATAGTGTCTCTCTCCTCTCTCTTCTCTCTCTCTCTCCTCTCTCTCCTCTCCTCTCCTCTCTTCCTCTCTCTCTCTCTTTCTCTCTCTCGTCTCTCTCTCTCATCTCTCTATATATATATATATACCTATAATAGTATATATATATAGTAATATAATATACTATAAATCACTAATATATACTATATATATTTATACATAATATATTATATATATATATATATATAGTTATATTAATAATTAAGCCTTCCTACCCTGAGAGACAAGTCACGGCACGTGCCTTATAAATAGTGAGCTAGATATATATATATATATAATTAGTACTGAACTTGGTGTATATTATATATATATATATATATATATATACTATAGTGGGTATATAAGTATAGTATAGTATATATATATATTAGGTATATATATTTATAATGATAGATAGGGTAGGTCATAGGATAAAAGTATTAATAGAATATATGATCATGAATAGTAAAGGAATATATAATATGTAGTTAGTATATATATATATATAAGTAATAGTATATATATATATTTTATATATATATATTATATAGGTATATATATTATTATATTATATTTATACTATAATATAAATATTATATAGTATATATATAGTATATATATATTAATCGATATATAGTGATTGCAGTTATAGTATATAAGTAGTAGTAGATTAATATATAGATACCTACTATCCTGTGAAAGTGAGTTAAAAATGTAGAATTTTTTTGTTTGGTGACTTATCCCCCTCAGAACGCATATTCCTGATGTACTAGACAAAGTTATTTAGGTCACCAAATATTGAACCCGGGACAGTAATAGATATGTTAAGTTGTGGTCAACTTATCTGCCGAAAAGGTGGCTATCATATAGGACCTCTTCTTAGAAGCAGTTAAGTTGAACATAATTCCCTAAATTTCATCGAATTTGACCAACGTGCAAAATATCTATAAACTCGCGGACGCTCTAAAAACTTCATTTCTATCTCTTCTGCTATTCTTAGATTTCTGAGTTATGCAAATAGAATATATGTCCAATTTCAATGTCTATCACTTTTGAAATAAATGACTTTGAGTCATAAGCCTCTTTCCTGTCATAATATCTACTTAAGAGAGAACCATTTTAATATGATATTATATTGATGTTGTGTGTGTTGGGTGGGTGTTGGTGATGTTGGTTGTTGTGGGTGATTTTGTTGTTGTGTATTATGTGGGATGTGGATTTATTATTATTATTAATTATTGGGGTTATGTATTATTACTTATTATTGATAGATTATTATTTATATATATTATATATTTAACTGTTATTATATTTCTTCATATTGTCTTTTTGTTGGATTATTTATATTTTTTTATATTTTGTTTATATTTCTTTTAATTTTATTTATGATTTATTTATTTTGAGTATTATATATTATATTATTATTATGTATGATATTTTCACTGTCATTATATATGGCATGCATGTCTGTATTATTTGGGGGTATGATACACGGGGTTGTCTTCTATGTCTGTTACTTTCAGTTTTATATTGAACTGAGAATTTGGCCCGTAAATTTATAGCAGTTCAGCTTGATGTGAGTCTACAATTAGTCATTCCCAATATGCGTTATACCCCATTAATTAAAATTATATTAATTAATTATATTATATTTATTTATATATAATAGTATTTATTATTGATATATAATATATTATATCATTTTATATATCATTATATTATTAATTATTATATTATGTAATAATTATAATTTATTTAAGTACAAAGTATTATCTTAAGAGTATATCTTATTAATCTGTTATCAAGTTTATAATTCTTATATATTTATATTATTATTATTATTATTAAGGATA
>JABUQX010037850.1:0-20000 GCA_015478945.1 Trachelipus rathkii
TCCCCTCTCCTCTCTCCTCTCCTCTTCTCATCTCTCCTCTCTCCTCTCATCTCTCTCTCTCCATCTCTTTCTCCTCCCCTCTCCAAATCACGTCTTCTTCTCCTCCTTTCTTCTTCTCCCATCTCTCCCTCTCATCATCTCCTCCTATCCTCCTTCTCTCCCATCTTCTCTCTCTCTCTCTACTCTCATCTCTATTCCCTCTCTTACTCTCCCCTCTCTCTTTCATCCTCACCCATCTCATTCTCTCTCTTTCTCCTCTCTTCTTCTTCTCGCTCTTACCGTCTCATCTCAAGTCTGCTCATCATCCTATACGTACTCACTACATGCCAGCTGGTTACGCCACTATCACACCCTCAGCCCGCAGGTGGGTCTTCTGTCTACCCAACTTCGGTCGCACATTCATTCTCTCTTTCTCTTCTCATCTCTCTTCTTCTCATCTCCTTCTTCTCATCTCTCTCTCTCTCTCCCCTCTCTCTATTCTCTTCTCTCTCTCTCTTCTCTCTCTCTCTCTCTTCCTCTTCTTCTTTTCTCTCTCCTCCCTCATTCTCTTCTCGCATCATCTTATTTCTATTTCTCTCTCCCTCTTCTCTTTATCTCTTTCTTTCTCCTTCTGTCTCTTCTCCTTCTCCTCTCTCTTCTCTCTCTCCCATTCTCTCTCTCTCTCCTCCCTCCCTTCTCTCCTCTCATCTCCTCTCTTCTCTCTCTCTCTTCTCTCCTCTTCTCTCTCTCATCTCTCCTCTCTCTTCTCTCTCTTCTCTCCTCTTCTCTCTCTTCTCTTCTCTCTCTCTCTCTCTCTCTTCTCTCTCCATCTCTCTCTCTTCTCTTCTCCTCTCCTCTCTCTCTTCTCTCTCTCTCTAGTTTATACACTTGTGGAATGATTCCCAGAGCTGGAATATATCCCTAATCTAACCCCATACACCCATTTTTGTCTAATATTTAACATGTTTTGAATTCTTTTGTTTAACTAGGCACTCTTAGATATTTAATTTAGCACTTTTGGTTGGCAAATATCTACTGTTATTCTTGAACAAATACTTTAGCTCGAATCATCGGATGACTCCATATCACGAATCAAGTTTTTCAAGACTATTATCATTATTAATTATTATTATTATTATTTATTATATTATTATTATTATTATTATATATTTATTATTATCTATATTATTATCTATTATTATTAATTATGTACTATTATTATTATATTATTTTTATTATGTGTTCTTTATTTTATCCATAGATTATCTATTTATTATTTATTATTAATATTATTATATTATTAGTTATATTATTATTTCATTATTAATTATTATTATTATTATTATTATTCGATTATTATTATTATTGCAATTAGTAATTATTTTCACAACAAAACTATTATAACCATAAATATTATAATTTCCACTATTTTTCAAACCAACCGCTGATGGAGTAGGTTGTAAGGAACTACACCTGCTTTTCGCAATTACACTATCCGAATAATTGTGGGTTGCGTGTATATAATACTAGTTCGTCTTCATTGCATTCCACGATCATAATTTATAATTTAAAAGTCCCGAATCTAACATGCACATTGAACAGCAACCCTCTTTGATTGTCTCACTTTTCAAAACATTTAACTCCCTTTAGCTTGCATTACACCTATCCTACATATCTTAAAACATCAAAAGACACCTCGCGCTGAGTATACTTTTCTCTCTTTCCACCACAATATCAGAAGCCTTAAACAACATCACACTACTTTCATGGACTAAGAAGTTACCAAAAATATTCATAAAATGTTCAAACTTATTCAAACACATTTCTGAACGAAATGATTAATATCCGATCCCAGGATATACCGAAACACATTGCATCGATACTAAAACAACGGTGGGGTGACGTTTCAATTACTTTAAAAAATGGACATTTATACATCCCAATGAAATCATATTTTCACTTTTGTTAACTCTCACATACGAGACTCTAGCAATTTTTCGCATGTAAAAATTAATCGACTCAAACTACTATGTAATGGGAGGTATTCGACCCCCAAATCAATCAAAAACAAGAGTTCATAAATGCTTCAAAAGACATTATCCAAAACGCACTTTTTAACTCTAATATATAGCGGGGATTTCAATACCTTGATCTATCCAACGAGAACACTGTTCAAATAGGGCACAACTCTCTTCTCAAACTAATGATAATCTTCAAATGGTTTTCGTCGAACTACTTAACGCTTACCAAACGTCCAAAACACGCCCGAAATAGATGTCACTTCCATTTAATAGACACATCTGGGGAACCTAAGTTGGAACGTTAAAACCTTCATAATAAAGAGCGAATATGTCTGATCACTTCCTGTCTTGCAAAAATTTTCCTTATAAACAAAACCCAAACTTCACCACCATTAAAATTACAGGACTAGATGGGAATTCAAAGATAAAATTTCATATAAATACAAATAAAAGGCAAGACTTTTCGTTCACAACAGTTTGCATAAACATTCACGATATCGGACGAAAAAATTCAAATCCTTCGCAGACATATTAAATAAATGCTACGACGAATCATTTCCCATTAAAACAAAAAAACTTGGTGTTAAAAAGAATTCAAAACCCATGGTAACACCAGCTCTGCTTAAACTCAATCAGCCAAAAACATTAAAACTCTACCGAAACTATCAAAAACAAAATCTATTCCATCTCCAAAATGTATAACACATATGCATAAACAATTAAAGGGAGTTATTAAGAAGCAAAGAGAAAACCTACTCTGTGCAAATTTCAAGGCCCATTCTGCCTACAAAGACTCCCAAAGCCCCTACCTTGGGGGTCATTAAATCAATTTAAAAATTTAATCAACAACTAATACAACAAAACTACCACCACTGCTACTAAAGAGCCCCCCCTGAACACTATAAATAATCAATTACCACCCAAACCACGGCCCACCCAAAAGCCATGCGATCCCGGACGGACTAACCCACGCGTACTTTGTAACGCCCGGCGGTAAACCAACATCATGCAGAGACAACACCCCCCCTACGCTCGCAACCCACCTCATTCTGAAACTTTATCTCCCCCGCAGCCTACGAGACCCCTCATTCTCTCCCCCCCTATATGAAACATCCACAGCGACGTCTCGACCGGCTCTACAACCACACAAAGGTAATCGCCCCGGCAATTAAAAAACAAAAAACTGTCAGCACTGCTTCCCCATACTATCCCCACACCACTCTCAAACTCGCTGCCCCGAACAAAATAGCCACCCCTTCTTAAACACACTTGCACTTCACATGAAGTCATTTTTTGCCAGCGACGTATTTCTCCCCACAACTCTTTTTTCAAGACAGCAAACGTCGCCATCCCTCATACCTTAAAAAAAAGGGAGACTCATTAGTCCCTAGCAAAAATTTACAGACCAATAGCTATCACAAATTACGCATTAGCGTAAAATGATTTAGAAACATTATAATTCTTCATTAAGATAAACAGCAAATTATTTATACTCAACCAAACATTCTCACGTGCATATCACACATTTAGGATCTTTCAGAAAGGGGGGGGGCACGCTCAACTCGGCTTAGACTGCCTCCCCTTAACTTTGCTTACACCGAAAACTCTCTACAGAAACTACTAGGAAAATCCATCAAGGCACTCTCCCCTGTTATTATTATTAAGATTTCACAAAAGCTTATTGACACTGATTTGTCATGACACTTACTACTAAAGTCAAAATTTCGAACAAAATGGGATCTTTGAAGGAACAACACTTAAATGGTTTACAAAGCTACTTAAACGGAGAGATCCTTTCCAATACGTTCACAACCAAATGAAACATTCACGCCACGCTTCAAACATCTACTCCGGCGTACCCAGGGCTCCAATCTCACCGCATTTCTCTGGACCATTCCTTCTATTCACACTTATATACAAATGTATCTGTTCAACTCTCCATTTTGCATGCTTTTTCAGTCTCATTTGCTCGCACCGATACTCCCATTATTTAATAACATGACAAAACAATGCCGCAGTCTCCTTAATCTCGCACAAGGACGCTTGACACATTAACAAAATTAACTGAAATGATTATAGATGCCAAATATAAGCTATTCTTTACAATTTCAAAGTTTAGTAAAACATCTTACATATTTTCAAAAACTAATTAAAATATATAAATATATTACAATAATTAAAAATAAAAAATATAGAACTAATCATGGGCTACAACCGCTAAAATATAGGAAATAAAACAATCGCAACTCGAAAACCCCGCTTGGGACCTTTAAACGATCACATATTCAACAAACCCTTTAGTTAGACGACTGTCGAGAAAGAGTATATGCTCAATACAAATTAAAAAAAATATCTGTACCTCTTTCCATTCTTAGAAAAATATACTATGCCACTAATACACCCCCACTCCTACCCTTTACTTGTCTTCCTTATCGTACGGTATACCCCAAGTAACTCGGTAATCCACCCTTGTAACGTGTAATCAAAAAGGCGATTTATTTCGCTCCATTAGCAATATCAAGGGACTTTACAAGCCATACTCAACCCATTATTTTCAAAAAACTAAAGATAATTGCACGTTTAAAGGGACTTTGCTAAATATATTCACTCCTTTCGAAAGAGAATACATACAAATTATCACATAATAATATAGGAGGAGAGAGTTTTAACGATAAAAAAATAGTTCTACACCCAAGCAAGGCCAGCGAAGCACAATTCAAATAAATTAAGAAATAATACTTACATACATAACCCCACCCTTCTGTAGACTCAAAAAAAAGCCACTCAACAGTGTCAGCTACAAAGCAGCTAAACTTTAACAATCAAGCCGCAAAGACATCCCAACCACGCCGCAAAACATCTACCAAACTCTTTTCCGTTTAAAAAAATATAAAAACGTATTATCTAAATAAAATATTCAATAAATAACTTAAACTCCAACGATTCAACCTCATGTAAAGCGAGCTTTCTACACATCATTATTTTTTTCATTAATTAGTATATTATTATTATTCATTATTATTTATTTTATTATTCCCTTATGTACTCTATTCATTCCATTAATTCATTGATCATTCATCTATTACCTCCTCATCCTCATCTCCCCATTATTATTATAATTATTATTAATTATTATTCATTCATTATTCATTATTTTATCTATTTAATTATTTATTTTTCATTATTATTAATATCTTATTTATATTTATTATATTATTATTATTATATTTATTATATATTCATTATATAATTATTATTATTAATTACTCATTACTCTCTCATTTATATTTCAATACTTATTCATTTTAATGTAGTAATCTATTGGTAGTGGTTCGTTAATTATGTTTTGTGATTGGTAATTATTGTTGTCTGTAGATTATCTCATTTTTTTGATTGTCTATTATCATTTTTATTATTATTAACTTTCTCATTATTATTATCTCCATTTTATTATCATTATTATTATTTATTATTATTATTATTAGTTACTTATTAATTAGTATTATTATTTTTAAACCTTACTATTATTATTATCGTTTTATGGTTATGTTTACTAACTTATTAATTGTTATTATTATTATTATTTATTAATCATTATTTTATTCATTATTTTATTATAATTAATTTTCATTTTTTCATTGTTCTTTATCTATTCATACTATTATTATAAGTATTATAGGTCTAATAATAATACCATTAATTGGACATCTGTCTATAAATTTTCCATTTTATTATTTTCTATTTATTTTAATATTATTTCTGTTTTTGTATAATATTCTATTATGGATAAAATTAGTTACTATTTTAATTATTACAATCTATTATTTTTCTATCATTAAATAATTGCTATTAGAACTTATCTATTATTATCTTATTCATTATTTATTTATTATTACTTTATTCATTTATATATTTATTATTTTTAAGTAATTCATTATCTCTTTGTATTAATAACTTATTCATTCACTATTTTTATTCATTAGAATGCAGTATGTGGTCGTGGTCGCGTTAAGTGGTAGTAGTTATGATTGGTTATTCTATCAGTATTATCATTATTATCATTATTCATTACTAATTTATTATTATATTTTCAATTATTATTAATTAATTCTTTTTAATTATTTTTCATATATTATTAATATTATTATTGATATATATTCATTACATATATTTTTGAGCGATATTATATTCATTTTATTGTTTATTATTATTATTATTGTTATTATCTATTATTCATTATTATTGTTATTATTATATATCATCTATTATTTTATTATTATTATTATTATAAATTATTATTATTATTATTATTATCACTGTTAATACTGTTAATGCCGTATTTTACTCTACTATAATCTAATTATTATATTTATTTATATATTTATTCAATTATTCATTTTATTATCCATTTATGTATATTATTGATTATCTCACTTCCATTCATTATTCATTATCTCATCATCCTCCTCTCCCTCTATTATTAATCTATTATATCATTTATTATATTATTATTCATTATTCCCATTATTATTTCATTATCATATCTGTTTAGTTTGTTAGTCAGTTAAAATCTGTAAGCACGCCGGCGTAGTGGTGGTAGTCCTGGTGTGTATACTTAATTATTATTACTATCTATTATTTTATTATTATTGTTAACTCATCTCACATCTATCTCATTCATCTCCTCCACTTCATTCTTCACTTTATTAGTATTATTATTAATTATTCATTATTTTCACTCCTCCCATCTATTTATTGTTAGTATATTATTACCTTATACTTCATTACTCTTTAATTTTTTGAAAATCTTCCTACATATTATTATTTATTTTATTATTATTTCACTCTATATCAAACTATTTATTATTAATTATATGATTATTCTTATTAATTTATTATTATTTTATTATATTATTATTATTATTATTCATATCTATTATTTTATTATTATTATTATTATTATTATTTTTATTATTATTATTATTATTCATGTTTTTATTTGTTACTTCATCATTTTACGGTATATTATTATTATCTATTATTCATATTAATTATTTATTATTATTCATATATATTCCATTCATTCCCATTCCTATATTGATTATTCCATTCATCTCATCCATCCCCATTATTATCAATATTATTATTCATTTATTATAATATTAATCTAATCTTATTATTATTATTATTCATTATTATTATTGATTATTTTATTGTTATTTCTTTGGTTTTTAATTATTTTAAGCTCATTCCATTATTAATGTAATTTCGGGTTTCAAAGGAGCACAATATTGTGTTGTGCAACTTATAGGACCATTTACATACTAGGGAAATTAAATTTGGTTATTATAATGAATTGATGTATTGAAATTGTAAAATTTGTCAATACAATATAAAATTTATGTAATCTTTGTTATTATAACTTAATTGTATTTTTTCATTTCCTGAATAAATTGTTTTTGAATATTTTGCTTATTTGAATTATTTATTAATTATTAATATTGATATTATTATTCATTATTATTATTTATTATTTATTTATTAATATTATATTTATTATATTATTCATTATTTTTATTATTGATTATTATTCTTATTATTATTATTAATTTTATTATTATTTTTATTATTATTATTATTATTTATCTTATTATTATTATTACTTGATTATTATTATTTATCTATTTATATTATAGTTATTATTATTATTATTATTAATTTTTATTATATTATTATTATTTATTTTATTATTATTAATTATTAATTATATTATTATTATTATTATTATTATTATTATTATTATTATTATTATTATTATTATTATTATTATTATTATTATTATTATTATTATTATTATTATTATTATTTATTAATTATTATTATATTATTATATTATATTATTATTATATTATATTAATTATTCATTTATTTTATTATTTATTATTAATTATTATTATTATTACCAACATCAAAAGTTTACTCCTTAACAATTTTAAAGACAATACCATTTAAAATTTTCAAAGTAGTATTATTATTTTTTTTTACATAACAGAAACGTTTTTTTTTTAATATTAAATATTCTATGCTTAATGTGGTTAATTAATTATTAATTGCGTTTTATTCCCTGATGAAAGTATCGTAATTTACTAATTAAAAGTAATAAAAAAAGGTGGATGCATGAGTGAGAGGTTTGGTGGTCTTATCTTTCATATTGCTAGTTTTTTTTCCGCAGGATTTTCCTTTTTTTTTGTATACTTTATACTATATATATATATATATATATAGTATTATATATATATATATATATATACTACTTATATATATTATATATCATATATATATATATATGTATAATATAATATATATTATATATAACTATTATATAATATTATATATATATATATAATTATATGTATATAATATATATTATATATATAGTATATAGTATATATAATAATATATATATATATCTATATATAACTATATATAATATATTATATATATATATATATATTATATATATATATATATATATATATATATATACTATAATATATATATATATATATTATCCATCACTATATATACTATATACAGTATATATAATAGTACTATAATATATATATACTATACTACTATATATATATATATTATACTATATTATATATATATATATGTATATATCATTATAACACTACTACTCACTCACCTATCATACCTCACTCTACCCCACCTACTCTCTACTCACTACCTCACCCCTACCTATACCCCTACCCTCACCCTACCCTCACCCTCACCTACCCCCTCCCTACCCTATAATCTATACCTATACACTCACTCGCGGCGCGCGCACTCTCCTCTCACTTGTTCTCGCACTCTCGCTCGCGCCGGCATCGGTTCTCAACTGCGCAACACTCCATAACATATACGCTCTCCTCTGCCCCACTTTCATCAGCTATACCTCTTCGCGTTCTTGAATCTTAAACGCTCTCCATACCTTTATCTTCGTTGCTGTATAATCCCGAGATCTTAATGTTATCGCGTCGTGATTTGAATTCCCGAGTAGTTGAACAGTGAATAAAAATTTTCGCTAACAGTATGATGCTTGCAAAGGTAAACTTGCCTGCCCTTTGCTGAAACAGCTTTCTCAACATTGGTAAACAGGTGCCGCGCGCATGAAACCTCTACCCACGGCGAAAAGACTATGAAACTTGCGGAACACTTAACAGAAGCAACATTACTTTGCCATGCCCACAGCCCAAAACCATTTTCGGGAGTCTCCCTTTTATTTTCGTTCAATTCCTCGAATTATTCTCTAACATTAAAAAAAACTGACGAAGAATCTATGGATTTTTTCTCTGCTATTCTGTCAGGTTGCCATGTTGGTATGTCATTGCAAATTTTCCCAAATTTAAGCGATAAATTATATCACAGTAATTGCTGTTCGAATTTATTTTAAAAACAGTTTTGATATATAGAAAAAAATAATGCCAAATATTTATTAAATTTATTGAAATTAGGAGAAAAAAAATTCGAAAACTAGGCTAATTTGACACTTTCGTGAAGGACATTATTGACTCTGTGCTGATGCTGGCTCCAACCCACCCGCACCGAATCCCCGTGGAGGCTCTAGTAAATGCTTTCTGTAACGCTCCGTCCGCTATGCAATAAATGCATTTCTTCTGATGAGCTCAGGGGGTAGAGATTATCTTCAAGTAAACTATCAAAGATTCTGTAAGTCAAGCTTATATCATTTCCAATAACATCAAACTCACCCCCAGTATACTATATCTATATATACATATATATATATATTTATACCCTATATTATATATATATATATATATATACTAATTATAAATATATACTACTATACCTACCTATTACCTCATACCATACTATATACTATATATATTATTTATATATATACTATATATTAGGGATGGGCCGGATATGTGAATTACGCCGGCATAGCGGATACCGGATATCCGCGCTGGAAGTTTGAAACCCGGAATCCGCGCGGATTATCGGATAGTGAATTTAGCCGGATAGCCGAGAACGGATATCCGCAGGTTCTGTTAACATAGCGTCGGGCGGGGTGACAAAAAAAAAAAAATATTTCTTGCCATAATACTGTAATTACAGTTTTATTAATTATACTTGATTCTTAGAGATTTTATATTTTATAAAAAATATAATAAATTAGTGTTTAAAATGTCCTTAAATAGAATTTCACATTTGAAAAATGCGAGTTATTTTTTTAACTGTTTTAAATGAAAAGATTTATGGACAGATTTTAATTATAATTATCTTTTTTCACATTTTACAGTTGATTATGTTAGCTTTAAACTTGGCAAACTAAAATTTTCTGTTTCCAAACAAGTGCATAGTGGGTCATAAACGCGAGCCTAACTTGCCCGACTTCATTCTCCCGCAATAAAAATTGATTGATGGGGTGAATCTGGCCCGCCACATTGATCTATTCCTCCTAATTTTATGTCAGCCTCCCCCATTATTCATTGACATTTTTATTACGATAGCTAATTTAAAACTATAATAAACAGTTACTTATATTAAGTAAAAATTAACAAAAACTAAAACTTATAACTTTAATATGAAAATTGAATTCAAAAAGTGTCAACATTTTTGAGCGGAGAGTGGGGGGTGAATTGGGCCACTACATTTTTATTCTTATTTTACTTTACATACATTATTAAAAATTTTAATTCTATTACTAATTTAATATAATAAACAATTATATATTAAGTACAAATTTAAATATAAATTGATTATATACATAAAGAGGAATTTTAAAAAAAGATGGCCCAATTCACCCCACAATGGTGGTCGATTCACCCTTCAAAACTGAGTCTAAATGATTTTTCCGAAACGGAAAAAAAACTATGTTCTATTAAGAAACGTACATTATTATTTTTGTTGTGCTTATGACCGACTATAGGGCCTTGAATTTCAGGAAAAAAATTCCAAAAGTGTATTTAGGGGAAGTGGGGAGACGAAGATATACCTAACAGTAGCCAAAACGGTTCACCCCGCCGAGCGCTATATACCGGGTCTATAAATATATATATAATATATATGCTATATATACCGAAACTATTTTATATATAGTTTTATATATATAGATATATATATATATATATATATATATATATATATAGTATATATATATATATACTATATATACATATATTAAACAATTCAGATTAGGTGCGCTCACTCTACACACACACACAACACTCATATCCTACATAAAACTTAATATATTTTCGAATTTAGCGTACATTGTAATGCAGAACTAAAAAACAAAAATTTAATAATCTATAATTTAATAAATACTCCAAAACAACCTTCTATAATCGCTAACCTTGACAGCATAAGGTTATCCCATTTAAAAAATAACACGTTTTTTTTTAAAACTTTTTCAATCTTTTAGGGGAAAACTAAAATAAACTGGCAAAAATAAAAATAAAAAAATAAAAATTAAAGTTAAATTAAAATTAAAATTAAAATTGCACAAAATAAAATTATTAGGTCAAGAGTCAGCGTCATCAAAAAAAATTTAATTTTCTCCAAATCTGATTATGTGCAATTAATTAATAGTTGTGTGTGTGGTATGTGGTGTGGTGTGCGCGTATGTCCGCCTTAACATTGAAAGAAAATTATTGGCGGACTCATGACTGGAACGCGAAAATTTGGGGGAGCGGATGTTTTAATCTGATTATAATTATTACTTTTTTATCTCACTTTATTTATATTTCATTACTTTTATATCTACTTATTTATTACTTTTTTTTATCTAACTTTATTTTATTTCTTTCATTCATTTTCTCCATTCAATGTGCGCTGATTCTCAAAAAATAGTATTCAGTTTTACAATCAGCTATTCATAGTTTTTTTTTACATGTAAACATGGGGACATCTCAATCTGCGAGGCACTTAACCGATAATTTATATATATCCGTATATACTATATATATATATATACTACTATCATATATATAATAACATAACTATATATATATATTATATACTATATCATTATACTATAATTATATATCACCAATATATATATATATATATTATATATTATATTAATATCATATATATCAGAGGTGGACGTTCCGTAATTTTGCAATCGCAATTCCGCAATTGCGGAATACAAAAATAAATTGAGGAATTGCAATTACGATAATTTGAAAAATGTTGTGGAATTGCAGTTTAGCGATATGCCCTATATCAATTCTACGCCAGTTAGAGGCCTACCAAAAAAGAATGCAGTCTTCAGCTGGAATGCCCCCAAAATTTATAGTCACACACAACTTCTATCATACGCCTCTGCGCCCACTCATTCGTACCCCCCACCTACCACCCCACCCCACCCCATCCTCACTTATCACCAACATTCAACCACGTCTTTTTTTTACTTTTTTTTTTATTTACTTCTATTTTTTTCTTTTCTTCTCTACACCGGCATCCCCTGTCTCTCTAAGACCGCTCTTCATCTCTATTTCTGCACTGCTCAACTTTACTCAAATCCTCTATAAACGATACCCGAAGTCGTTACATTAACTCGCGCCTCCTCCCTCTTTTCTTCTCTCTTCTTCCTTCCCCCAGTAATCATTCCCGCGATTCCTCACACTATCTTCAGTTCTCGATTCCCTACTAAACGTATAACTCGCATCATTGCCACATCTTATTGTACGCCCACTCTTTTCCTATAATAGCAGGGACGTATACCTTCTCATTCCAACATTGCACCTTCTTATCAAGTTTCTGTGCCCTGAAATTGCCTGATTTTTATATTCCATCCTCGAAGCGCGCGTAACATTGAGAATACAATCTCGCTGTTTTCTTTCTTTTATCTATAAATTTCTGCGCACATCGTGCTCCCCCCCCCCATCTATACTGCCCGTAATAATAAATGGCCCTCTAAACACGTTCAAAATCACAGCCCCAGTCCGGTTAACCCTTACTCACTTCTCGCTCCATTCTACACATCTCTACCCAAACGTGAGACACTCAAACCACTCTATGGTGGGTAAAAATTGCATACCAACACTCACGCTTGCCTTCCCACAGCATAGCTTATACAACAACTCTACCTCACAAATATTCCATATTTTCACCACTCACTCATCTCCTCACCTCATTTTCTCCTCACTATATTATCATAAATACTCTCCACACTTCCCCTCTCACACTACTCCCTCTCTACCACTCAACTTCTTAATGAACGCTCGCCTCACACAAAAATTCTTCAGCATACACTTGTATCTGTTACAGTCAATTAAGCCATGCATGAATAAATCACCTCATACATTGGTACAACATCGAAATTCTAACAAGTTACCTACCTATATTATATATATATACTATATCACCTATATTATATCATACCTTATATTATATATACTACATACTATATACTATATACTATACGATACTAATAATATAATACCTTATATATTACCCTCACATACTCACTATCTCATATACCCTCATATATACTACCCCCTACTAACTATTATACCTAATTATACCTATACTCACTAATCACTACTACTACACTCATCTCTCTCACACACTCTCACTCGCGCACTATTTCCCCTAAAACGAGGAAAGAACCCGCCCCCTACTAGAGGACGTAATTATCGCGCTTATCGGCGGATAACAAATGCATATCCGGCCGGACTAACGGACTAGCCTAACACACCTTAGGCACGGATAGCCGCCCCACCCCAGATACGGATCGTTTGACCGCGATATACGGCCATCCAACTAACCCCCTTAATTAACCTATATATACTATACCATCACTCACACAACACCATACCCTCACACTCCTATACCCTACCTCACCCTCTCACCTCACTACCCCCTACTACATCACCCCTATACACACCACCTAACCTACCACCCTATATCTACTACTAGCTATATATATACTCATATATACCCTGCTAACCCCTCCCTCACCTCACCATACCCTACCACTATACCCCCCCACTACCCTCCATCTACTATACCTACTCCTACTCTACCTCCCTACCCTATCCACTATACCATTATCCCCAACCCACTACCTATATTATATATACTAACCTACCCATCACCTCTTACCTAACCCCTACACACCCACCCAACCATAAAATACTCACCATCATCACTCCACTACAACAACATAAACTATACACACACACCACAATTAACCACCACTAACCAAACAATCAAACTCAACGAACAAGAACACCCAACCACACAACACCAAACCAAACACCACAACCAACAACCCAAACCTACTCAAACACACTCAACACCTAACACACCAAAAACCACACAACAACACATACAACACAACTACAACAACTATACACCCTCATCTACACACCATAAAATACTAACTCACCACCACATCATAATACAAACAACACACAGACAACCCACAAAACTCATAATCATAACCACCCCACTAATATTATTAATATATATATATATATAATATATATATATATATATTATATATATATATCATAATATATATATATATATTATATATATTATTATATAATTATATATATAAATTATATGAGGTAACGTAATGCTTAAAATAAATTAATTAAAACAAGAAATACGATCGATTAAGATTTTATTGTTTACTTTCAAAACTATAAATAGTGGTGTATCCTCCGAGTGTTCTGTACTTATCTTATTCTACTTTTTCATTTTTTTCATTAACTGTCTTCTCAGTTGCTCATTTAATCCTTCCCATCCATATCCCGATGACTCGACTCTCCATTCTTCTACTCATTTCATATCTGAACCGTTTTCTGCAATAAGAGTTTCTTCTCCGATTCTACTGTTAACCTGCATAAAATTTCTCATATGAGTCGTCTTAGCCTTGTGAAACAACTTCTACCTATCTACCTCTTAAAAACACCTTCTAACTTTTCTACCCCTTTCATTTTCATCCTGTTTCTCCTGTTGACAATATAAATATCCTTGGCCTTACCATAAACAAAATAATGTCTTGGAAACCTCGCATCACAATGGTTGCTAGGGCAGCCTCAAAGAAGTTGGTAGTTCTGCTTAGACCAAGAGACTTTTTTTTCCTCCTTTCAGTTACTCCAGCTACACAAGAGTCTCATCCGCCCGTGTATGGATAATTGCTCTCATATCTGGAGGCTCTGGTTGCACCCGTTTTTTTTGGACAGGGTCGAGTCAAAGGACAAGATGTTTAATAACTGTTCTGTACTTTCCAATTCACTTGACTTTCTATCTCTGCGATGAGATGTTAGAGCTTTGTCCCTTTTCTATAGGTACCACAACGGAAAGTGCTCAAGGGAACTGACTACTCGCTTACCACCACCTTTACGACGTCCTCGTAGCACTAGGGGTGCACTGTTTGGCATGAATTTTGTGTATACATTAGCCACTCTAGGCTTGTTCGCTTTGGTGCTTTCTTCTTTCCAGCCACCTTTGTTCTGTGGAATTCTGTTCAATATTCTTCGTTTCCTGCTGAATTCAATCTCTTTCACTTTAATACATGCGTCTATGCTCAACTGAGAAATTTGCGCTAAATGATGATATTTTTAATGTTTTAACACCCCCTTCTTGAATAGGAAGACTCTGTCCCTGAGCGGTTGTGAAAACAGTAAAAAAAAAAAGATGAAATACAGTAAAATAATAAAAAACAAATTTCCTTTTTCTTCAAAGTTTTCATAATCTGAACATATATGGGTGAAATTTTATACAAAAAAACCTGTCACCAGCGGTTGACAGGTCTAAAGGAAAAGTTTTTTGAGTTTTTAGAAAAAATATCTGTTACAAATGAAGTGAAAAGATCTCAAAACTGAAAAGAACGATGAAAGTAGACATGACAGAGGGAAAGAAACAGAAAGAATCGATAATGAAACAAGATTAAGGTCGTTAAAAGATAGATAAATATAGTTAAAAATATAGATAAAGATCGTTAAAAGATAGATAAAAATATCCAAAAGATAGATAAAATATCTGAAAGATAAATAAAGATAATTAAAAGATAGATAGAGATAATTAAATGATAGTAAATATAGATAAAAGATAGGTAAAGAAAATCAAAGATAGATAAAAATAGTTTAAGAAGAGATTAAGATAATAATTAAAAGATAGATAAAGATAGTTAAATGATAGATAAGGATAATTAAAAGATAGATATATATTGTAAAAAGATAGAAAAAAATAAAAACACAGATAAAGATAGTAAAGAAGAATAATAATAATACTAATAATAATAATAATAATAATAATAATAATAATAATAATAATAATAATAATAATAATAAAAAAATAAAAATAAAATAATAATAATAATAATAATAATAATAATAATAATAAAAAGAAGAAATCTAATATGAAAACATAACAAAAAATAAAAAAATATATAATAAAAATAAAAAACCAAAATGGCGCCAGAAATTATAAAACATGAACATAATTTTGGAACAAGTGTAAATTAAAAACGATTATGAATAATTTATTGTACAAGATGGCAGTAATGCAGATTTTGAAATATCATTAAAGGTGAAAAATGATAATGTTGAAGATAATAATTATAATAATTATAATCGAAGTTATAATAAATCTATTATAACAAGTATTTCAATATTTTTTAAAATTAGTTTTTCCTAATCATAATGTAATTCATAAGAGAAGATAGAAATTATTATTATTGTTATTATTATTATTATTATTATTATTATTATTATTATTATATTATTATTATTGTTATTATTATTATTATTATTATTATTATTATTATTATTATTATTATTATTATTATTATTATTATTATTATTATTATTATTATTATTATTATTATTATTATAGGCTATTATTTTTATCGTTATTACTACATTAAAAATTTGCTTCTTAACATTTTCTGATATAATACTATTATTATTCACTAATTTTAAAAAACTTTCAAATTAAATTTTTTTTCCTTTTTTTTTTTTACATAATAAAAACATCTGTTCTTTCTCTTAGAAATATTAAATACTCGTAAATCAATATTATAATTCTTTTTAATTATTTTATTCCCAGACACAAGTATCATAAAATTATTTAAAAGAAATGGTGAATGCTTGAGAGAGTGATTGGTGGTTTGACTTTATTTATATATATATATATATATATATATATATATATATATATATATATATATATAGTATATATATATATATATATATATATATATATATTATTTAAGTTATGAAGATATATATATATATATATATATATATATATAGTTCGGTATATATACAGCGGGTTTTCCCTTATTTGAATTTTTTTGGGGGGCATTGGAAATATATATTTTAAGAACAATTTCCCTTCATCGTTTATATTTAAAATTTAATTTATTAAAAATTTTCGCACCTCATGGACATTGCCCTATTCTATTAAGGGAACATCTCTAGGTAATTGCTACCTAGAATCCAGCCGAGGGGATCGTACCCTGGCCCAGCATCTCTCAACTCAGTCGCTTAAAGAGATTCATGCTTGAAACGAAGATAACATAATGACTTTATATAACGGGAGATCCTGAGTATGCTGGTGATTTATGTATAATATATTTATGTATACACTTATGTATACATTTATGTATGTACGCAAATAATAGACTTGCACATACGTCTAATGTATGAAGGGAAAAATACAATGATTGCAGGAATTCATATTCGGTAGTTATATAAAGAAATATAGTTTGCTACCTACATATATATATATATATACAGTATATATATATAAGTTAGTTAGTTATACAGGATATACATGCTGGCTAGCTGCTGCTGGCTGGAGGTTACTGGTTATTGTTACATATAGCTATGAAGAAGAAGCATAGCAGCTATATTGCTGCCATACATATTACAAGTTGGTTAGCTGTTATTGTTGGCTGCTGGTTATTGCTGGCTATTACATATATTATTGGTTGGTTGGTTATACCGTATTACTACATATATTACATATATTATTAGTTATGAGTACAGCAGCTATATAAAGATTATACTGTTGCTTTGCTATATATTATATATATATTATTATACATACTAATATTATTGTTGCTATTGTTGCATTATTAGCTACATATATATATATATATATATCTGCATATATAAATGTAGTCGTTTTGAACAAAATTAAAACGACTACATTTGTGTTTGCGGAATGTACTCTGCTACATATATAGGTATATTGTAGTTAAAATTTCTACATCTTTCATACAGATAATAAATATAATATATTCTGCTACATTTACAGCTACATTATGATTAAAATTACTGCATCTAAGTATGCTGTATGTATTTTGCTACACATACAGGTATATTATAATTAAAATTATTACATCTATGTTTGCATGCTGAATGTATTCAGCTACATATGGGGATATAGATTTCGATAATTAAAATAACCCCATCTATGTACGTATATGATAAATATTATGTATTCTGCTACATATACCGTTTATATTATAATTAAAATGACTACATCTGTGTATGCAGATAATAAAAATAATAATTCCCACGGATATTATTTGATTTTTCTCTTCAAATTTCTCATACTCACACAATAGTGGGTAATTCTTTTAACAGGGTTGATTAAATAATAGGGATCCTGATCCTAGGCAGCATTTATCTAGAGTAGTTCGCCTCCTACAACAGGGCTCTGCCCGCGTGGTGCGAAGTTTAAAAATAAGTCTTATAAGGAAAAATCAATGTCGAAATTTATATAGGCCCTATTTTAGCCTATTTTTAACTCTAACTTTATGGGTTATAACACTAATCCATTAAGCCTATATTGTTCGATCATTCCTATTACTATTTAACTACAATGATAAGATAATAGTAATACTTTATGATTATGATAGGTTATACAAGTGACATTTCTATTTGGTGTCCTAGAAATATATTAAATATCAAAGGAACATAATGTTTGTTTAATGTGTTTCGATAGTTTTATTAGTTTATTACCCTAATTTATTTTTTAATGTTCGTACCTCAAGGGTTTTGACCTATTCTTGGAGGAGAAGTGTCTAGGAAGTTCCCTCCTACGATCCGAAAATAGATTCAAACACGAAGCATTCACTAAGCAAGCAGATGGCTCTGCTGTTTATTAAGTCAATTACATAAGTCACCAAAATCTTCCGAAATTGGCACGATTAAGGATACGACCGTTTTTTTTTAAATGTTTGGTTTTTATTTTTATTTTTTTTCTAATAAAACGTGCTTTTTTTTTTTGCGATAAAAAAATCAGACATTTTTTTTTACCTTTTTTTAAAAAGCTATTTCTGGTCGAAAGTCGATGAAACAAACAGCACAAAAAAGAACTGGCCAATAAATTCCAAATTCTGCAACAAAACTTAAATCGGTTCCATTAGAAAGGAAAAAAAAAGTTATCCTCATTTGACTTAAAAAATAATCATATAGAAAAAAAAATATATATATATCATAAATCATACATATATATAAATATATATATCTATATATATATATATATATATATATATATATATATATATATATATATATATATATATATATATATATATATAAAACACACATTTGAATCATGAATCATACACCTAAAAAAATTCTGGCCAACCATTATAATGAAAATAAATTGAATTTAAAATTTTACAAAATAAGGAAAAATTTAAAAACTAGTATTAGGTTTTGAAAAAAGAATAAATTATTTTTCCATTTTCCATTTCAAGAAACATAATTGCCTTAAAGAAAATATCTATCTATCTATCTATCTATCTATCTATCTATCTATCTATCTATCTATCTATCTATCTATCTATCTATCTATCTATCTATCGAAACATAATTGTCTTAAAAAAATATCTACCTATCTATCTATCTATCTATCTATCTATCTATCTATCTATCTATCTATCTATCTATCTATCTATCTATCTATCTATCTATCTATCTATCTATCTAT
>JABUQX010037850.1:27500-57500 GCA_015478945.1 Trachelipus rathkii
ATAAAAAATATATTAATGATTTATATATATAAAATAATGGAACTTCATCACACTTTAATAAATTCTAATAACAATTATTTTAACTATTTTTATTATTATTATATAAAAAATATTAAAAGTTAAACATTACATTTTCATAATGATTTGAAATTAATATTTTCTATTTTTAGAAAAACTGTTTTTATAAAAAAGATCAAATTAATCAATAGATGTAGATAATCAATCAAAAAAAAGATATATATACAATTACATTATATTATACTATATATATATAATATATATATATCTTTATTTTATATATATATTATATAGTATATATATTATATTATATTTATATATAAAAATTTACTGTTTTATTTTTATATCTTGATTTATTATTTATTTTCTCTTATTTTTATTTATATATTATTTCATTATTAGTTATTAATTCTTTCCATAAATTTATATTATTTTAAGTGTATGTATCTCATTTTAGTCAATCAATCTTTCCAATTGATATTTAGGATTCTTTTACAGAATTTCGCCAAAATAGTATTTAATATTAAATGGCAGTAAGAATGCATTAGTTGTTGCCAGAAGAAATATGTTTTCACATTTTGAATTATTACACAATATAAACGGCCTTTTCTCTTTTCTTTTCTTCTTCTTTTCTTTCTTCTTTTTCTTCTTCTATCTGTCTCTTATATCTATACTTCTAAAAATTACAGTCTCTTCTAATACTTTATCTATCTTCTTCTATAATATATCCCTTCTTCTTAATTCTCTTCCGATATATTTCTTAGAATCTATAATAATATATTTCTTATATATATTTCTTTTCTTCTTCTTTATCTATCTTCTTATATCTTCTTTTTCTTTTCTCTTCTTTTCTTTCATGTTTTTGTCTTTCATCCTGGCCCAAGATTTTAGGCTTTTTTTAAATATATTTTTATTATTTTTATATCATTTTTTTTCTTTAAATGTAAATTATTATATATATTTATATATTTATGTTAATATTTATGTATTTATTTTTTATATTTTGACAAATAGTTAGCTTATCATGTATGATTTATTATTTGGTTTATTAAATAATACAAAAGTTTTTTATATCTTGTTTTTTTTTTCAGGCTTAAGTATTAATTCTTATAACTACCTATATACTAATTATATATATATATTATACTATATATACTTTTTTTATATAGTTATACTATATATATAAGCCTATAATTTATATCCTACTTATACTATATATATCTTCTATATATATATATATATATCCTATATACAAAGTATACGTATATATACTATATATATATATATCATAGCTAATATTACTATACCTATCATACTAATTATATACTAATAGCTAACGCACTCACCTATATTCTCCAGTAGTATATCCGTATACTACTATATATACTACTCTATATATATTATATTATACCGTATAATATACCTATATTAGATATGTATTCCTTTATATTTATCCTACTACCATTTCCTATATCCCTCTATATATATATACCATCACCTATAGATCCTTAGCTTTCTTCTCTTTAATTTATGTCTTCTACTATCTCTATTCTACCAATGCTACTTATACTTTAACTACTCTTGAATTGTTCACGTACAGTACAAGTACACTCTCTCCGAATTTGCTCACAGTTACAAGTACAGTAGCAAGTACAAGTACAAGTACATCGTACTCAGTACAAGTACAGTTCACAGTACTTTAGGCACACTCTCGCATAGATCCTTATAACTATATATATATACCTATACTATACCTACTACTATACTACCTTTTACCCCTACTATATCCCTACTCCTACTACTACATAATATATATACACTACTAATATAATGCTCTATTTCATCACCAAATCTTCTCTCCCACCAGATTGGACGGTACAGTTGCCGGCGTAAATGCACTGGAACAGAAATTGCCCTAGCAGGCATATGCACGAGATAAAGTAGCAAAAGAGCCCACGCCCTACGCCACTTTATACCATTTAGTGAGACTCCGTCGACCAGTCCTAAAAAATTACTCCACTCCTCTAGCGTTCCACCGGGACAGCGACTGGACCCTCACTTCGAATTCTCGTCCTGTGGGTTCAGACACTTGGCCTAGGGGGTTCCCACCCCCTACTCCTCCACAACACCCGCCATTCACTCCCTGTTATGCAACCTTTTTCTCGCTTGCTGCCCAATTCACACTTTCTTCCCTCGAGCCCTCATCTTCTGGACTCCACACCTCCATTTTTCTCTCGTCTCATTCCTGTCGCTTCTTGCCAACACACTCCCACTACTACATCGTTTACCCGACCCACCGAATTCATCCAATCGCTTTCCCATGACCAACCAACCCTCCTCAACACATAAGTTTTATTTCTTCTCTTATTACTTCACTCCAAACTCTGTCCCCACACCACACAACCTCTTAATACGTTCATTTCTCCATTTTGTTCAACCCTTTCCAACTAACACGGCCACTAAGCCGATATGGTTGTCATCCTTGAAACCACCATCCCCATGTACTTCTAGCCCTCCCCTATCCTTTATTCACAGACCCATAGTCCCAAATACATACCTTAACACCCCGCACCCGGTAACACAGCTACCCTAATGTCAAAGGACCTTAGCCCCGCACTCCAAGCGCCTTCTAGTCCTTCCTACATCACCAACGATTTAATGTGCACATCCACCTAGTAGAGTGCCCCCATTTCTACACCACCTTTCCCTCCCACACCACGCTAACACTCCCTGCATCCCTCGCTCCCTTTCTCATCAAACATATATCACCTAATATTTCACTTCAGACACCCTTTCCAGGCCTGCTTCACCTCTAACCACAACTTCACACCGGCCTCGCCTGTCCTCTCACCACCACCATAACTTACTCTTATCTACGTTCACTCTCTCAACCTCACGCTCTTACAACTCCTACAAATCTCTCTGAAATGTCCTCTCAACTCTCCTTCCAGATTCGCCACGCAAAACCCCTCAATTCCATAAATAGTAGCGACCCTCCCTCCATTTCATTCTCATCATTCTACATGCTTCTTGTTACCCTACCTCTAATTCTTTCATCACCTCATCCATAGACAAATTGAATCACCAACGGGAGACATAGCACATCCCGTCCTACTTCCGCTATTAATATTAAACCAATCACCTTCGACTCTATTTATTCTTACACCCTTCACTATCGTCAAACATACTTTGATTCCATTCAGAGCTTCCACAAACCTATCATAGAACACCGTGCATAAGAGTTCCCTATTATCCTCTTTTAGCCTGTTCAAATCTACGATCCCTTAAATACAAATTTATTCTTCTCTCTCATCTTTCTCAATCATTTTGTTTCAATGTACCGATTTGACACAACATCTCTACCCTTTTAAAACGCACACTATGTGCTTACCCAACCATCCCAGTCCTTCAGTCATTCTCAAACGCATTTCTTCTCGACCAAATCACCAGCATATTCTTCCCTCCAACATCCAAGTAACTATCTACCTATCATCTTACAGGTCTTATCTCCCCTTTACCCTCTATATAAGACGCGGTATATATGGTCTCTCCAATCCCTCGGAACTATACCTGCCATAACGCTTGTCATACTCACAACTTCCAACTCCCAAGCTCCTCCACCATCTGCCCTACCTATATCCCCTCTAGCCCTATATATTAAATATACTCAACCTACCCTATAGCCTCCGCTATAATATATCAGCTATATCAACTATACATCACCATATTCTTATACTATCTTTATAATTATACTAATATCCTACACTTACCCTGATTATACTCCTTGACTATACCTATACGTTTAACGTCCGTTCTCATCACGCTTCCGGTGCGAGTGAATCTGAGGCAGTTTGACGAGCGTATTGGTCGCCGAGACACTGGAGCGACGTGCTGTAAGGAAGGGTTTGAAAGTACCCCCCACCGTAGATACGAGTACTTTCATGGTTGTGCAGTGAGTTACCCCTCTCGCAGATCGTGGTTATGCCGTGACGATGAGCGCCCTGGCACAAGTTATGGGTTCACACTACGCTTTAGATTTAATGTTGGATGAAACTGAGAACACGGCCGATGTGGGCCGAGTGTAGTAGGAAAGTATGTGCATTGCAGGAACGCGGTCGCTGGTGAAATTACATATTTGGTTAGATGTAAAAGTAGGACTTAAGTCTTATGAGCTGCGCATAGCGCGGTCTCTAACCGTCAGCTGAGCGGTTGTATATTTTATATATTACTGCTCTCTCATGATATATAGATGAGCGAATGGTTTGGCCCATAAGAGGTATCAAGTGTTAGTGTGAAAGATCATTAATGCGAACCTGAACGTATACAGAAGCTATGGGTCGTCGCCACAGGAAAACGGGATAAATAAAAAGTTACGTTGAGATGGTTTGGTCATGTTGGAAGATGGATGATGGTTCGGTTGGTTAGGCGGCTGCCTTACTGGTTGAGTGATGTTGACCTCGATGGCTGGAAAAAGACCGAGAAAAATTGGATTGGAGTCAGCAAAAATATTTTTTGAGTGTGATATTAGTTTTGCATGGGCGAGACGAAAGTTGCATAATAGGAGATGCACATGCAAAGTCGTTTCGTCCCCCCCCCCCCTTATCTCCCGCCAGCCCCTCCCCCGCTCACCTCCAGGCCTGGCCCCCCACCCCCCCCCCCCCCCCCTCACCTCTTGGTGCGACGGGTGTATGGCTGTGGCACTAGAGCAACGTTCGAACGTCCACCATGCGAGATGTCATAGTGAGCGGCTTTCATCGCCCGGTCCGTGAAGCTCTAGGGTGGTTTCTCTAACTGCGACGATTTCTAGGTATAAAGGGGAGGTATAGCTGGGCTTTCTTTTCAGTCTGTGTCACTCTTTCTTTTAGCCTACTTGTCTTTTTGCGTGCCTCGTTCAGGCCTCCATACCCAACGTCTTTTAGGAAAAAAGCTAATTAGATACTGTATGCATTGATGGATGACTTGGCATGCTTGAGTGAAGATGAAGGTATAGATGAAATTGCTGATGATATGACCAAAATGATGATGATGATGAATGATATTGATGATATTGATGATGGTATGATGATGATATTGAATGATATTGATGATGCTATGATTGTGATATTGATGGTTTTGATTATTGCATGATATTGATCTGATATGGATCGATATTGATGATATATTGCTGATTACTAGTGATGATGATATTGATTTGCATGTGCCATTATTGATATTGATATTGATACTTGATATCTCGATATTGATATTGATATGATCTTGTATTGTAATGAATAATTATATGATCCTTGATTGATGATTTGATGATGTATTGCCATGTGTTCTGATGATGAGATGATGATGGATGATGATGATGATGTGATGATTGATGATAATTATATATATCTATATAATTATACTATATATTATATATAATATTTATATATATATATATATACTATATAATATCTATATATATTAACTACTACCCTACTACTACTCCTACTAATATACCCCACTAACTATAACTCTACCCCCCTACTATAATAAGTACACTATCACTACTCGCGTCCCTTACAGCAATCACTCTACACTATACCCCTAAGCTATACCCTATCCTATACTATACAAATATTACTATTGGATCTGAAAAATATAATATAATAGAAATTTACTTAGATAAATATATAGAAATATATATATCAATACGTAGGAAATGATAAAATAATAAAACATATATCGCAGAGTTAAAATGCCGAAATAACTGCAAGTACACTCACCGCCCAGTACCAAGTACAAAAAAGGCTCAGTTACAGGTACAAGTACAAGATACACTGGTTTTAGAAACTGCAGTACAGTACAGTACAGTACTCCAAAAAATGTACTTAAGTACAAGTACCCAAGTACTTGAACCCATACCTTGAAACAACTGTACATATATACCTATATATATACTATACTAATATACTATACTATACTAGATTTCATTCTATTCTAGTATATATATATACATACCTACCATATCATCCTAGATAACTACTATACCTAGTACATCTCTCTCATCACTATATATATACCTACTATATAGCTATATTATATATATATACTGGTATACCCTCGTCATATCCTGCCTCAATCTACTACCCTCATAACTTTTCATCATACTATCTACGTATAATAATATTCAATAACCTATTTACCTACTACTAGCCCCCCCTCAGTAGTCTACCTAGCCCCCTATAATATCGTTATATCCACTACGTATACCACCTCCCTACATATTTACTTCAACTCTTTCTATACCCTCATATTATATATATACTCTTATTATCTATAACTATATCTACATATATCGGTGCATCACTATTACATATATTATATATATATATAACTACCACATATCGTCTACATATTATATACTTCGTATAGCCTATATATATACCCCTACTAATACTATTATCAGCTATAATAATATAGCCTATATCATTCCTACACTAGTATATATCTTTTACTTGATAGTATCTCTTCACCCCAACCCGTACTCTATCTCTACTATTAATTATATACCTGATACCCTTAACTATATCTACTACTAAATTATATAATCCACACTTTATCTATATATATAGAGTCCGCTATATATATATACCCCTATATATACCTTAGTTAAATATATTTATATAATACTTAATCATATATAATATAATATATTACTCATCTACCTATATATATTCTTATTTAATATATATACCCCCTATATACGCCATCCTTATCTAATACTACCCCTATGTATCTTAGTACTATATACATTAATATATATATATATATAAAATATATACCTTTCCCTCACTCCCCCACTGATATACCCTTATACTATACCCTTATACTACCCTAATACTATATTATTATACTATCATCACATCACTCCTACTACCTACTATACTTATACGTATTATAATCTGACATTATCGTATTACTAATTCCTATATAGCTTTATATATTTAATCTATCTATTATATATATTATGATTATTATATTGATATTATATATATATTTAGACGTATATATTATATATATATACTACTCTATTATATATACCTATACCCTAGTACTAACCCCTACCTACCTAGCTCTTCTTACTATTTATATATACTAATATATACCTATCTTATATATATAATATACCTACTATTATATATAACTATATGTAGATCTATATATTATATCATATATACTGATATATATATACATTCTTATACTACATCTATATATATATATATATACTACCTCATATATCATACTTTATATATATATATGTATATATATATTAATATTACTATATATATTAGGGTGCACTTATTTTTTATTTTTTTATTTTTTTCGGGAAAAAATCTTCATTTTTGTTCCTTTGCATGTGTAATCTCTGTTAATTTTCAAGTCAAATTATATTAACCCTTGGCGACTTGCCCTTGAAGTTTCCCTCGAGATGTGTCTTGTAAAAATTGATTCAATTATTATCTGAAGTATGTACGATTTCTTCTATTTAAATTTTCAATGAGATTTTTTATTGGCTAATAATGATTAAATGTATATATAGTTTTTATTAATTTGCAAAATTTTTTGATCTTATAAAAAATTAATTTTAAATTTCTTTTAAATGTAAGAATTGATTTATTTATGAATATTATAATGTATTTATTTTTTATTTTTGACACATACGTTTTTAATTGGAAGTGATTTTTCATTTGGCTTTATTACATAATCCAAAAGTTTTTAAGCCTATTTTGGTATTTTCGGCTTCAAAGTTCTTATATATATATATATATATTATATTATATATTATTTATACTATAGATACTACTGATATAATACCATAGTACTAGTAAATACGTTTCCGTATATTATATAAACCCAGCCAGCTATTAATCCGATATACTATATCCCCACCGCTACTACTACTGATAAACACTAATATTAGCCTCATAATATAACGCAACTAATAAAAAAATATACAATGCTTACTTCAATATGTTGCCTATCTACCTCTAGATAAGACTATAAATACATATAAAGGACCCACCAATATCTAACCATATCATATTTAGTGATTAATTCAGTGACCATATACTATAAATTATACTATATACTATAATAATATATATAGCCCCACTACCACCTATCTAATATATTATATATATACTATATTCTATATATATGTATATATTATATAATTATAATAATATATTGATATATTATACTAATATATATAGTATATAGCTAATAGTATATATACACTATATATACTATATATATATTTTATACTATTATATATATATATCTTATTATAATATATATATATATATTATTTTATTATATATATTATATATGTTATATATAATTATATATATATATATATATATTATATATATATCATATTATATATATTACTATATATTATATTATATATATATATATATATAATTTATTATATATTATTATATAATATATATATATATTTACTGTATATATTAATATATATATATATTATATATAATATATAATATATATATAATTGATATATATTATATTAACTAAGAGCATTGGCTGAAGCATAAATGGATCTCCTATTAAACTTTGGAACATTTGCACCCTCCCCCATATTCTGCGATCAATTCTCAATTCTCTTCAGCAAAATCCTCTATACAGGATTCAAATTCAATATTTTTGGTGATTCGCTTCACCATCCAGCTTGTAGTTATATAGAATTTTCTCTAGTGAAATCTCAAATAGACTAGTTAAAGAATAGGTTTTCTATTGGGATTTAAATTAATCTTAATTCATATTACAAAACTGAAATATTTTTTAAAATACGATCTTCCACTGCGGTCATCAAGTTACACTTTAAGTGATGACTTTTATTCCTATATATATATTGGCCATTATTAATTTTCGTCAGCACCACATAGAAAATGCTGTTTAAGAAATTTTCATAAAATATAGCAAACTAAGTATATTTTATTAATATAAATATTGGTAGTTATATTGGTTGCAGTATTAGTCACTAGCACTTGTAATGGGTTAGACGTTGTGGCATTCACCCGTAAAACTATGTCGTGTTAATAAGTTAATATAATGGATTTAGATTATTCTTAGTATACATTTAATGACAAAGTTTGAGCACCATTTTTGGAATTACAATTTAAGCCAGTCTCAATGCATATCGAATTCCATTGAATTCTACTCTCTTCTCTGCAACTGTGTTGTTAAGAAATTAGTTAATATGATAATATATATATATATTATATATATTAATATTTTATTATATAGTAATATATAATATATTATAATATATTAATTACTTATCTATATTATAATATATAATATTATATATATGTATAGTTATAAATATATATTTAGTGTAAATTCAAGTTATTTTATTTATAATTAAATTAATATTATAAGTTATAACTAATATATTATATAATATAATAATTATATATATATAATATATATAAATTAATATATATAAAATATATATAATAGTATATATAACTACTAGGCACATAATTGCATTTTAAATTGCTCTTAAGAGAAGTAGTCATAGAAGACTCGACACAACATAGTTTTCTTACTCTATATAAAGTCAAATTTTAATAATTTCATATTTATTAGGACAAATCTTCTCAGTTCAAAATTTAATATTGACTTTTTCATTCCTTTTTTTAACCTAATTATTCGTTACCCTTATCATTGAAAAATTAAACAGCAAAATTATGTACATTATCATTTTACCTATATCATTTTTTAATGTACTAGAAAAAACGCGGGGACATTATCTAAATGCACCTATTATATGAACCATATATATATCTTATCTATATATATTATTATATATATATATATCTATTAATTTTAAAGATATATGATATATATATTTATATTATATTAATTAAATTATTATATATTATATTATATATTTAATTATTATTATATAAATATCAATATTATATTATATATCATATATTATAATATTAATATAATAATATATATATAATTTATTATAGTTATTTAATATAGATTTAATTATATTATATAATTAGTATAATATATTAGTTATATTAAATTATGATTATAGTATATTATTAATATGTATATTTACTTATATATAATATAATATTATAATATTATTATATATATCATATAATTCATAATTATATATTATATATATTATATATATATAATTATATATATTTACTGATTAGTTTTTTTGTATACAACCTTTTCCTCACAATAAAATATCTCAAAATATAATAATCATATAATTTACTTGATATATATGTCTACTCTTATTTCTAAGCGAAAAATTATATTATTATTTAAATCTTTCAATTTTGCTTTAATTTTGATTAAAATTAATAATAGATAAGACGCCTTTTTAATTTGCTCTTAACAGCGTAATTAAATTAGAATCTTATTTAATGATATTGTGCATTTTTAGTTCTCTTAGTTCCATTTTTTTTAATGATTTTAAACTAATTCACTTAATAAAGTAAACAAGAATAATAGATACTCGGATTCGTTAATACAACGGATTTATTTCGGAATCAAGCTCCGAATCGAATCCTGTGCATGTAAACAAATGTTCGATGCCGGAATCGCGGAGAGTCCAAATTATCCAGCACCTTCGATTCGAATCCGTAAATCGTAATATCTCGTGTGTATATACAAATTTGTATCTATATATTTTAGTGGAATGTTCTGAATACCGAATTCCTGATCTCCTGATCCCATATGCACCTTTTGTGTGATATTATCGATAATCCGATCCCCGATATCCGGTATATCGAGAGCTCATCGGTATTTCGAATCCGAAATCTCGTATTTCGCATGTCGCCCATCACTGATACCTCACAATATTATACTACCTACTATACTTACATAATAATATATAATATCCATTAGTTTTTTACTTGAATACATTTATTGGTAAATGTTAACCTATATACTGTATTATAGTATATATAATATATATATTATAATATATATTAACTTATATATTAATAGAGTGACATGTAATAATCCTAGTGCACTAGAATCCCTTAGACAACAATCCTGATAAGTATAATACACGACTCATTAACCATAACGTAAAAGACGCAGGACAACATATAAGTGCTTAATATACACGTCACCGCAAAGACTATCTATACAACGACTATTATCTATCCACCGTGAAATAGCCTGCCTACTAACATAATGTATAAAAGAGGCACTCATTACAAAGTCAGATTACCTCGTAAATGACTACCACGATTGTATAAACCTCGTAGCCTACGCCAATGTCAGTACTGATTTAACGCACTAGTCAATCCGAAATCCAGTATACTATATCATATACTACTATATAATTTATCTATTATCACATATATGGTCATGGCGTATACTCGTGTATACCTATAGTATGACGTTCATGTGCGACATATAAGTCAATATCCGTAGTAACATTTACTTATAATAATTATACACTCATATTATTTATAGCAATATTTTACTAATGAAAAAATTTCTTTCTTTCATTTTTTTTTTAATTATCATTTTCGTGAGACGTGATATACAACAGCCTCACCTAGCCACTACACAATATATCACACGGTGGATCATCAATCGCACGCTCAGCCGCATTATATTATTCTAATTTTTTGTTCTTATGCATTGTGTAATCATATTATTACATTTAGCTAAATATATATTATATATATATTCAATCTTGGGACTTGCTACTCATTAGATAGTTTCCCTTCTCGATGATATTAGTTATAGTTTAGTTCAACTAAAAAAGATAGAAGTTTATACAATATTAACTATTTCTGACTAGGTATGTCCGATTTCTCTCAATTTTACTATCTTTTCCCTTACCGCTCCTCTGCGTTTTTGTTATGTTTATTGCAGTATATTTTTAATGCAACTTAACTAAATATAGGTCAGGAAATTCTAGTACCCTTTAACTTTATCTACTAATATAATTTTTATAAATTCATTTTAAATAGTGGAAGAGTAATATATACTATTTTTTCATATTGTTAAACATTTCATATAATATATTATACTTTATTTTTCTTATATTCTTTCTAATACACATACTTTTTTAGTTTCATGGAAGTGGTATTTTTATCAATCTCTTGAGTTTTACTGATAACAATATCTATATCCCAAAGTTTTTAAGGCCTATATTTGGTATTTTCGGCTCTCTCCCATAGTCTTATGATCTTAATCTAGATATATTATAATATATAATTCAATTTACCCATATCTCCATATAGCTTTCAGTTTGGCTGCCGATAGTATAATGTATACTACTATAATTATTAACTATATATTATATATTATTTATATATTAATTATATATATATATGAATTAATATTATTGTTTATATATTTATACTATATATAATTATTATGATATATAATTTATTATATTATATATATATATTAATATATATATCTATTATATATTATACTTAGTATTTATATAATATATATTATGATATATATATACTATATATAGTTAATGTTATATATTATATTTATTATTATATATTTTATATATATATTAATATATAATATATATTAATGATTATATTTTATATATATTCATATATATTATATATATATACTTATATTATTGTAATATATTAAATATGTATATCAGATTAATAATAGTATATATATTTATTATCTTTTTATATTATACATTATATATAGTATATATATTATACTATATTATTATATATATATAACTAATATTATTAGTATAGTTATTATATTATATATTAGTATGTACTATAATAAATATATATTATAATATTAATAATAACATTAATTGTATATTATATAATTATACTATATAATATATATTATATATATAATTATATATAAATTTATATATATCTATAATAGATAGTATATATATATATATTCTAGAATAAATTATATAATATTATTATATTATCTAGTGCTATATATATATATATTATATATTAATCATATAATATAGTTATTTATTTATTACTATATTCTATATATATATAATATTTATAAATATATTATGATATAATATTACTATATATATATATTGTTAATATAATTATATATATATTAAGTTATGATGATTATACTCATTATTATATAGTAATATTTAATATATTATAATTATTATTATATTATTCATTATTATCTTTAATAATAATATTTGTCATATTAATATATATATACTTAATATTATACTATCAAAATCTGATATTATATATATTATATATATATATAGTATTACTTATAAATAATAATACTATTAATATACTATAATTATAGTAATATTATTATATATAATATATTAATAGTATTAGTATATATATATTATACTATATTATATTAGTTCCTTTGAGTGTTAGAATCATATACCAGAAATATATTTTTAATCTATCTTAGTAATAAGATCCTGATTCGATGAACGATAAATTATCATACTAATAAGTATATTGTGAGGGACTGGAAACTCATATTATTAATTAGTAGTTTGCTTTTTCATACTATATGTTATATATATTGTATGATTAATTATATAAGTAACTAAATCAGTGATTATGTATTAAGGTTATCTTTATATTTTATATTAAATTGTTAGTGTAAAAGATATTATATTTATCATTTAATAGAAAGTATACCTAGACTTATAATAAGGATAAATAGTATTGTGTATGTTATCCGAATCGTCATATTTCTTTTTTGTTATACGTAGTGATTACAAAATAAGTAAAAACTGAATGTTAGTATTGAACTGATGAGCTAGTACTTTAAAGCATCCTTAGATATATATATATAGTTTCATACGTATATATTAATAAATTTAATATAGATAATAATTAATTATTATTAATGTATATTAAATATATATATAATATATAATTAATATAATATATATATTATATATTAATATTATAGAATATATATAGTATATTATATATATATATATATACTATTATATTATATAATTAATATATATATAACTTATAATAATATATAGTATTTTATATTATATAATTAATAGTATATCTATAGTATATACATGCTAACCAATTATATGATAATATAATTAAGTTATATATAATATTTAATATTATTATATTGATAGTATTAATATACTATATATATATATATCATAAGATGATATTATATAAACTAATTAGTACTATTAATTATATAACTGATATCATTAACTTAGTTCCATGATACTTAGGTTAATTATATCTAATTGAATGAATATGTTATAGTTAATTCTATAAAAGTGATATATTTAGTAGATCCTGCCTATACTACTTCTTTCATTTATTATATCACTCTTATGATTATTAGTAAATTATTTTATTATTGTTATAATGCGGAAGAGCTACTAATAGAGTAATATAATACCGTATTACATACGCTATAACTTGCGTTGGATAGGCTATAGTATTATGATATGAAGCAGTAACTAGCTAATCTGTTATACATATTGTATATCTGGTATATATACATGTTTCTGATAATGGCTACTCTTCTAATTAAAGTACATTCGAATGTATTGAATATTTATTATACAAATCATCTTTCAGTATATGCATGCAAAGATAATTTTGTAATATATTAAAAAAATATTGGAATATATATGTAGTATGTACACAGTGTATAATGCGAGGATGGGATAATCTGTTGACCTACGGTTATCTTATACATTATAATAATATATTATAATTACTATATCAGTATGTATATATTTTTCTTGGACCTCACGTCTGACTCAGCTTTGCGGACCATATGTATTTTACCATAGTGCAAAAATTTATAAATGGCTACAAATTACTATACTCAAAACAATGTTTTAAGTTTCATCAGAATCTAATATATAGATATGTTAATCGGGCGTACTAGCTATATGTAGTGTTCATCACTTTATAGTACATAAAATTGGTTCTCAGCTAAGTCTCGGAGTAGCCTCGAAAGGCGACTTCAAAAAATATCCCCTCATTTACTTTTCCCTGTGCATCATCACTTATTAGCTGACGACTTCCGCTGGTGTGGTTTGTGTACGCTCCACTTAATTGATGATTTGTTTTGGTGTCGTTCTTTCTCCTTTCTTTATCACTTCGAGCCAAATTCTACTGTGTTCTGTTCCTAACTCTAATTTCTATTCTTGTTTGAATGCTCATCGATCTCATCTAGTCCTCGCCTCATATACTTAACCGAGCGAAACTCAGGTGTTTAAACTTTATGATAGCAAAATATATATATGTTCGCTTCATTCTGTCTATAGTTCCTCAAATTTTCAGGTACGAAGGTTATGGATATTGTTTTAAGTTGAACGCAGTGATGTTCTTTGTTCTCGTGTCTTTGATATCGGCGACACTAACATTTAGGACTTGCGGTCTTACTTCATTGAGTTTCGTCGGTAAATTGATTATTGGTACAGTGGGAGGGTTTCTATACGGAGTGTGGCCAGTAGACACTTATCTCGTAGGTGATTTCTCTGTGCTTGAACGCTAAATTCTATTATTTCCTCCCTCCATTATTAGCTACAATCTTATATTAACTCTTATTTTACTCTGCCATTCTTCTGTACTGTCTCATGTTAATTTCGCCAACTAAAAATTTTCCTTTTGCAATTATTATTTTCATTTTCTCCTGATCGTATTGAAAAATTCAGTAATCCTTCTGGGTCCTTCCTCCAGTTTTCTTTCTGCATTTTTGGCAAATAATATAACTTCCAACTTCCTTTCTCTTTCCACTTTATGCTATCTTCGAAGATAGCAGGTATAACTTTCGTTTTTACCATCTATTTTAAATGTTAATTCTTGTTGCTGCCTATTATTTTGCATTTTAATTGCCATATTAAATGTCCCTTTTCCGGCGCTTCATTTCCTTTCTCTTCCAATATCCCCAATCTCTACTTGATGGTATAATATTTCATTATTTCTTCCCTAAGGATGTGTTATTTAGCCTTTCTCAGAGCGTAACACTAAGAAGGAGTATCCTTCCTATGATATCCCTCCTGTGGTTCTTGAAACTATCGTTCCATAGCTTTAACCTCAGTATTTCCAAAATTTTCAAACCTCCTTAACAGGAAAATCTGGAATGACGTCTTAAATTTGCATCGTGATCTCTGTTGCAGTCTGCCTTTTCGTAAGTGATTTACTGCTAGCTGTGTAATCTTATTTCTCTCTCTGATTTCTTGGTCTCTCATCTCTTCGGTATTTCGGCGATTTTTTTATTGTAGCGCTAGATATAACGAAGGCCTTCGATAAAGTCTGGCACAAATATTTGATTTGATTTCCAAACATCCTTCTTCTGGTATCTACCCTTCTCAAGGTAATCTTTTCTCTGACTTTCCTTCCGGATCCTTTCTATAGCAGCTTTAGTATATGACGGCCACCGTTCTTTCTCTAAACCTATCAATAATTGTGTTATTCAGGGTTTTTGCTTATTCCAAACACTTTTCTATTTTCCCATTCGACTTTGACGCTTTTTCTATTTGTCGTTTCACCACCTTTCCATTCTTAAGTCGATAATTGCACCTTTTGTTACTCCTTTTTTTTTGAAACGCGTCTCAGTTAACATCAAATTGCCGCTCATTGGAGGACAGTCTTGCTTCATCAAATCATCTAATTTCTGATTTTTCCCGACTCTTCAGAAGACTTAGGCAGAGAAATTATTGCTGTTTTCAATGCCTCAAAAACTCAGTTTCTTTTTTTTTTTTATGTACTCGTCAAAATTTTTCATAACATTAACGATTATGTAGACAAGCCTTCTTCTTCATTTTCTTAGGTATTCTTGGAATCTTCTCTTTTATTGCGATCTTCTCTCCTCTCTCTCTCTCTCTCTCTCTCTTCTCTCTCTCATCCCTCTCTCTCTCTCTGTCTCCTCGTCTCTCTTCTTTCTCTCGATGCTCCTCTCTCTTCTCTCATGCTCAAATGCACATGAAATACTTCAAATGCGAACTCAAATCTGGAAAATGATGTTTGATAATATGAATGTAAATTTGCGATATTAATCTTATTATATCTATAGTTATTATTATTATATATATATATAAAAACATTTTTATTGATATAATTGAATTATTATATTGTTTTAATATATTTTTTTTTTATTCTTTTAAGAGAATTCATATTCTTCACTAATATTGTTTTGTACTTTTTTTTTTATTATATTATATTATATTATTAATATATATATTATATCTTTGCAGTTACTATATTTTATAATTTCCATTGTAGTTCCATTACATTTTATCATCATTTTTCTTTATTTTTATTTTTATATTATTATTATATATATATTATTATATATATTATATTGTAATTATTTTTATTATTTTTATATTATATATTATATATATATATATTTATATATTATTTATTATTATATTTATTTACAACTGTGTTGAAGTATTCGGTATTCTAATATATATATTATTTAAGAGTTTACCCTAACATTTTTAATGTTTTGTCCGATAGAGTTGCTAATTTTATACTTTTTTCGTTTTAGTTCTTAAATGATTATCTCGAACAAAACTGAGTTGACTATCTTTTAAATGTTTATTTGGTTAAAACTTTGTTGTCTTGTTTGCCAATTATTGTTTGGGTGTATTATGAATTTTTTATACGGTAGGTTAGTGATTGAATTTTGTTTAATAATATTAGATATTTTTAATTATTTATATTTTAATTTTTCTGTCGTACTTTTATGCTATTGATATCCGTTTTTGTCTCGTATTGCTGTATTCTATGACTAGTGGTTATTGCTAAATTTTTGTTTAACATTAATTACGTTATGTTAGGTAAAATTTATAATTCATTTGATATTTGATATTTTGAGATATGATACAAAATCTATATATAAGTGAATGAGGTTTTTGTTTTGTACGAAGTTTTAGGTACTTTACTGTTTTAAGATGCAAAAAAGTTTTGTTGAATGCTAGTAGTCTTTTTTGTTTCGTACGTAATGGAACGTATGTTTGTCCGTTGTAAACAATTATTTCTTAGTTCAGGTTATGTTTATGTTAGCTTATTAATTGTAAAACTTTGTTTAGTGTTGAGCGAATATATTTTGAATGGTTAGTATATTAAAAACATTCAATTTTTGTGCTTATGGTTAGTCAAATGGATAAGCTCGAAATACTGACTGACGATCAATAGATCAACTCATCCAGAAAAGTCATGTGGGGAGGCGGAGGGGCAGGGGTCGACGGTTTGTTTAAAACGATTTCTGACTTTTCAACTTAAAAATCAGTAACTATTACAGATTTACTATGATATTTGAATTCAAATACTTATTTTTATTTATGGTTTCTGAATAAACTTTGTTATCTTTACAGTTATTCGTTGGTCTGTAAATGATAATTAGACATGTTATGATAAATTTTTTGTTAAATATTCCTGTGCAATGTAAAATAACGTTAATATGTTAGAGATATCGCTTGTAAAACAGTAGGAATCATGGTTACCGGTTTTGTATGCAATGCTACGTTACTTTACTGGTGTTAAATGTGAACTTTGTTAATGTTAAGCTGTTTATTAGTGCATAATTGTGTTAAGTTTGTATTGTAGCATTAATTCTTATTCATATGATGCTATGTTAGCTATAATAATATGAAAACCTTGTTATGTTACAATATATTCGTTGGTTAGTATATAAAGAACTCAATGGAACTTTGTTTATCAGAAATGATACTCGTAATGCGACGTGAATCAATATGTTAATGTAAATTAACATGATATGTAGAGTTATGACTTGAAAAACGTGTGATGGGTTATCCGTTTTTGTACGCTGTGCTAGCGCCCTACTATTAGTTTGTTAATGTATGCGACTTTGCTTAATGGTTAGTATTTATTAGTCGTGATGGTGTGTTAGGTGTCGTTGTAACATTATAGTTCCTTAGTTCAGGTTATGTTATGTTATCTTTATTAATGTAAAAACTTTGTTACGTTAGCATATATTCGATCGTGTTAGTATACAAAAAACTTATTTTTGTGTTATGTTTAGTCGAATGATACTCGAAATATGACATAATCAATAGATCAATATGATTAAATGGTGGGAGGGTGGGAAGGGGTTGATGGCTTGATTTTACTGATTTTATGATTCTACTGCTTTTACAAATCCCTGTAAAACTATTACAAATTTATGGTGATTTTATTCAAAAACTTATTTTTTTATGTTATGTTTGATAAAACTTGTGTATGTTTACAGGTTATTCGTTGGTCTGAATGATAATTAGACATGGTTATTGTAAAAAATTGTTGTTAAATATCACTGTGTCAATGTAAAATTAACGTTATATGTTAGAGATATTGCTGGAAAAAGTATGAATATTACGTTTTGTATGCAATGCTAGTTACTTTACTGGTTTTAAGTGTGGAACTTGTTAATGTTAACTGTCTTATAGTGCGTAAGTGGTGTTAAGCTGGTCGCTTCGTACATATTTTCTTAGTTATTATGAATGCTATGTTGACTTAATTTAATGTGCAAAGACATTGTTATGTTAGCATTATATTCGCTGGTTAGTATATAAGAACTCATTTTTGGTGCTTATGTTCATGCCGAATGATATCGAAATGCAACGTAATCAATAAGGTTTTAATGTAAAATTAACAGATAATTGTGCAGATAGCTTTGACAAAGTGGTGGAATAGGTACGGTTTGTACGCTGTGCTAGGTACTCTTAGTGTTTGTAAAGTATGGACACTTTGTTAAATTTTAGTGTTTTATCTCGTGCGTAAGGTGTGTTAGGTTTTGTCATTCGTGCATTATATTCCTTAGCTTCCTTGTAGATGCTAATGTTTAGCTTTATAATGTGAAAACATGTTACGTTAATGCAATATAATGTCGATGGTTATTAAGAATATAAGAACTATTTTTGTGTACTATGGTTTATCCGAATGGTACTCGATAATTGACTGGCTCATTAGACTCGAAACCGATCAAGAATAGTCAGGGGCGGGATGGGTAGTGGAGGGCGGGGAGTGGGTCGGGTGTTTTGATTTGACTGATTTACTGATTTACAGCTTTAAATTCGGTAAACTATTACACTTTACTTAGATATTTTTATTGCAAAGAACTTATTTTTAGGTTATGTTATGGCTAATACTTTGTTAAACTTCTTGGCATGTCGCTAAAACTGTTGTTATGTCTATGCAACCTAATTTGGGTTCAACTTCCCTCGGTGATGTTCTTATTTGAATATATGTTGTTAATGGACAGCTGTTTTACTTCGTCTGGTTGTTGATCTGTGTTAAGTATGTTATGTTTCATATGTTAGCTTTTCACTGAGGAAGGGTAAACTTACTCTTGTTTGTTCTTTACACGTTAGGGTATTCATGATTGTTAAGGTTCAGGTATTGATAAATTTTTGGTATATTTAAGTAATTTAACTTCAATTTAATATTGTCATGTGGATATGTTTGATAAAGTGTTGAATCGATATTTGTTTTGGTATGGCCTTGATTAGTTATTTAACTGTTTATAAGCTGAAAACCGTTGGTTAAATTCGGTAGCAGTCACTTCTTGCTTAAGATATGCTATCAAGGTTGGCATTGTATGAGTATGATTTCTTTAGTTCTGGTAATGCATGTTGGCTTTATGTAATGTTAAAACTTTGTGACGAAACCTGCATACTTTCGCGCTTGTATGATAAGTTGACACTAGGTTAGGGTAAATTTTACTTAAATATTCATGTTAACTTAATTAAAATTACATTGTTTATGTTAGATTGACATGGCTTGGCAGGTTGTGAATAGTCGCATTTGGATTTATGTTAAGTTTCGTTTACTGTGTTAAGTATGGAACTTTGTTAACGTTACCATTTATTCTGTTTAAGATGTGTTAAGGTTTGTCGTTTGGGGGTTATAGGTGCATAGTTCAGATGCTGCTAAGTAAGCTTTATTAATGCGGAAACTTTGTCCACATATATTGATTGATCTTGTATAAAGAATTGATTTTATGTTATGTTTTATCCAAAATGGATCTCAAATGTGAGCTCTGAATCAATAGGATCATGATAGATACCAGAATCCAAACTACTTTTTTGCGCTTTATAACCCTTTCATGTTGTTTACACATATAAGACGCTAAAAAGGAAAAATGGTTACAATTTTAGTGTAAAAGAAATGTGAAAGCTTATCATTACATCAATCGATCAGCAGGTAAAGTCTGCCAAATAGATCTTTGATAACACAACTGGAGCGGAGTTGCTGTTTGGATTGTGTTTAGATTTTACTGACTTAACTGATGTTTGAGTTTTTAGAACTATAACTTCAGACACGTTTAGTGTATTATAACATCTAATAGATCAATAGATCAAACTAGATCAATAGATCAATAGATCAATTAGATCACAGACTGGACCGGAGGGTGCTTGGATTGTGGTTTGATTTACTGATTTACTGATTTAGGGATGTAAAACGTTACAACTTTTAGTAAAAAATTGACGGTTAATCAATATATAAATTTTCAATATACCAATTGATCAATTAATCAACTAGATCAATAGATCACGCTGTATACCAAGTTTCGCCGTTCTATGTCAATATTTCAGGTTTTGGGGGTGTACGGAGACCCTCCTTTGGGGTGTGTACGGCCTATTCTAACCCATATATGATGCCGAGTACCTTATAATGAAGATTGTCATACCGAGTTTCAGCTTTCCTACGTCAATAATTTAATGTTTGATGGGGCAGCTACCCCCCTCGCCTACCATAGTGAGGCAGGGTCATTGTAATCTTCGTTAACAATGAAGGGTATCGTCACCATCTAACCACGTCCTCTAAATTTAAAACACCGATATCATGAATACACTCTAACCTCTGTAATATACAGTCGGAACCATACATCTGAGCCGGATCCGGACCTAAAAAATCCCCTCATTTCACACTATATATAGTTTATATAGTATACCAGGGGTCAGAGGTCGGAGTCGATGGGGATAGGAATGGTGTAGCCTTTGCTATCGGAATTGGAGCCGGAAGCGATGCAGGCGCGTGATGCGATTCGAGCGTTTCGGTGCGGTGCGGTGCGGAAAGAGGAAATACGAAAAGAGCTGAGGATGACGCAGTAAGGGTTAAAAAACAACTCAAGAATGATCCCTTCGGGATCACTTTCTTCGACGTAATAATACATAATAATAATAATAATAATAATAATAATAATAATAATAAATATTAATAATATAATAATAATAATAATTCGAATAATTGAATAATAATAATGAATAATAATAATAATGAAATAAAATACATCACAGACAACACGAAACAAACAGACACAACACAGGACCCGTTCGGTCGTCTGACTCCAGGTTTCGATTTAAGGCCTATTCCGATTCGTCAGATCCCGCAACAAAGGGCGTAAGCGCAATATAAACGTCGACCCCTCGGGCGTACCCCCTATATACATTCTAGAGACTTGAAATTTACCTTGTTTCGAGCTTAACCCCTATGTAAGATTATTATTCCAAGTTTGAAGCAAATACCTTATACTTTTTGAGAAATGCGGCTGCAACTGTCAATAATGGATGTTATAACTTATATAATTTATTTTTTAACAAATATATATTTTTAAATATGTTAAAATTTGATATTTTATATATATATATATATATATATATATATATATATTATATAGTAAGTATATAATCATATTTATGTTATATATAATATATTATTATTATATATTATATATATATATATATAATATATAATATATATATTTATATATTATATATATATATATATAATAGTATATATATTAATATATATATATTATAAATATAATATATATATAACATATATACAAAATATAATCTTACATTCAACGAAAATGTTAGTATTGTAAAATGTTCTGGTATACTGGTATAGGTATTTTAGTATATATATATATATATATATATATATATAATATATATAATATATATATATTAGTTAATGGACATGACATCCACATGCATGCCGCATTTGGCGTGAACAATTCCGCCCTTAAAATTGACATCCATCCGCATTCCGCATCCTCACTTAACGACACATCCGCATCCGCATCCTCTTTGAAAAATGAGGATGTTGAGGATGTGTTTTCATTTAATTTTGACTTAAATTGCATATAAAAATAATATATTTATTTGGCATCTTTTAATCATGGGAGTTTAATGGAATCATTATATATTTTTGATATTTCGATTTCTGTAATATAATATTATATATATATATATATATATATATATATATATATATATATATATTATTATCTATTATATATATATGAGAAAGTATATAATAATAGTTATATATATATATTAGTATAGTAGTAATATATATATATAGTATATATATATATATTTAATCATCATCATCATCAATGTCCATCCTTAATATATATATATATATAATTATATAGTATATATATACACTATATATATAAAATATATATATATATTATTATAATACTATATATATTATATATATATATAGGATTATATATATATATAATATATATACATAAACTTTTAAAACGGCCTCCAGGAAAGGTAAAGCATTGGCCGTCAGAGGGGCCAGACTCTTCTGAATCTTCCTCTATCTTTCAAAACTCCATCTTCCCTCAGCTCATCATCGACGGCATTCCATGTCTCCTCAATGAGTCCTCCACCGAGCTTTCCCATCTCTTCTTAGGTCTTCTCTTGGTCTCTCTTCCTCCGGTCACCACTCCCATCTCTTCTTGGCCCTCTCTCCTCTTCATCCTTTCCAGATGTCCCCACCACCTCAATCTAGCTGCATCCATCTTATTCAATATAAGCCTTCGCTCCAACCTCCTCTCCTTATTCCTTTCGTTTCTCTTCTTTTCTTCTAGTCTTTCTATAATTCGCTCTCAAAATCGTACATCTCCGCGACTGTCGTTCTACTATGCTCTTCTTGTGGCGTACTGATGTCCTCTGCTCAATAGTAAAATCGGTGTTAACAACACCTTCATACACCTTTTCACCTCCATACTCTTTTGTCTATCTTTCAGTATGGATACAATCTGGCTCTTACTGCTCCCCTATACTGAGCTATCCTACTACTGTAGATCTCTTGTACATTCCTGCCTCTCTTCCCACTCTCCACTCCAATACTACAATTGTTCTCCACCATCTTTAAATTCTCAATGCCCTCCACACCTCTTTCTAAAGTCCCCTCCTTTCTTCTCTACTGACCACCATGATCTCCGGTCTTTTCTGTGTTTATAGTCAAAGCCGCGTCTCTCAGCCTGTTTGGCAAAACTATATCATACTCTCTCAACCCGTTCCCCTTCGTCCGCACGCCAAGTCATCCGCATAAACCAAAATATCGACCCGTCCCAAATCTTCCGATTCTGTCTCCTATCACCTCTTTTATATACATCTCAGATACATTAACAAAAAAATTGGTGACAACACGCTTCCTGTTTGACTCCAGTTCTCCCCTCAAACCATTCCTTATTCTCAAATTCTGTTCATACATTACATTTACTATTCCTGAGAACTCTCAAAGCTCATGCTCACTTCTACCACTGCATGATTCTCTCTCAAGCTCTCCACCACAATCTCTCGCTAGGCACTTGAATCGAAAGCTTTTCAGATCTATGAAGCTATTATGCTGAGATTGTTTAAATTCCCATACCTTTTCCAACGTAATTCTCTGAGCGAACAAGAGATCCGTCGTGTTTCTGTTCTTTCTATATCCGTGCTGCTCTTCCCCCGGTCTGGGCTCTACTACTATTCTCAACCTTTTCTCTAAATTCTCGTCATTGTTTTTTAACGCTCAAATGGTTCAAACATGGAAAATCCCCTGTGTTTTTTACAGTCCCTGTTTCTCCTTTTCCCTCCTATCTTGTCACTATATATTATTTATATAATATATATATATAATATATATATAGTATATATATATATTCTTAAAAATTAAAAATATATAATATATATATATATATCTATCTATATATAGATATATATAATATATATATAATTTATTTAATTGCAAAACTAAAGAGTAAACCATCTGCATTCGCATCATCGCCATCTCATCCTCTTAAGATCGCATCCGCATCCGCATCTGCAAACAGTCAAATTTTGACATCCGGTCATATATATATAATATCATATATATATATATATATTATATTATAATATATATATATATTATATATTATATATATATATATTATATATATATTATATATATATATATATAAATATATAACATTATAATATATATTATTAATATATAGTAATATATATAATATAAGATATAATATATATATATATATATATAATATCATAATATCTAATTTCTATTTTTTCTATCTGATATAAAGTATATTTAAAATTGGCATAATATATATAATATATATATATATATATAATTAAATATATATTATAAATATATTATATTATATATATTGTATATTCTATATATATATATATTATATATATATATATATATATATATATATATAATATATAGTATATATATATATATATATATATATATATATTATTATAGATTATGCTTCGTTCTAACTCAGAAGTAATTAAATACAACCACTTCCCTCGAATGGTTCTCCCCGCTGACGGTAGTGATAACTATAACTATAACTATAACTATATATAATATATATAATATATATTATATATATATATCAATATATTATATATATATTTATATAAAATATATATATATTACTATGTTGTCAATGTGTTTTTCTGCTATATAATTTACTACATATATATATATATATTGCTGATAAACACAGAAATAAAAGAAATATTATCTATTATATAATATATATATATATATATATATATATAATTATATATATAACTATATACTATATATATAATATATATATATATATATATATATACTTGCTTACTCGACATATTGTTCCACTACAGCAAGGTGAGCCCAGGGGTTCGTTAGAATAATTGTGTTGAATTTGGGTCTGATATTCTTTAAGTCACGGCAGTCTAGTAAGAGACGTTCTGTGTCGTCGTTAGTCTGGGAAAGATATCTTTGATAGTGTCGGGGAGGGTGCTTTATTAATTTTAAATTTATATTCTTGAAGGAAGGTGTGGCGCCCAGAGCGAAGACGTGATAGCACAAGATTTGTTCCGCATGGGATACTTCTGGTGACCTTTCTTGATGTATGGTATAATTTGGGTATGCGGAGATCGTTATTAAAGTTAACTAAGTGTGGACGTGTTTAGTAATGGAAGTATCTGAAGGTGGATGGGATCAGAGTGTTGTATATATTCGAATAGTGTAATGATATTTTGATTTTTTTTCTTCTAGGTGCTGGGGGTTGCTGTAATGTTTGGTGTATGGGTTGATCTATTGAGTGTGATTTATTGCAAAATTCACAGCCTGTAATGCTAAAATGAGATTTTAAAAGAAGAACTTTTGCTTCAAGTAGTATTTGATGGATGGGTATGGATGAAAGGCAGCCTGCTATTATTATGAGAACTTTATTTTATGTGGTTTCTAATTTATAAATATAGGAATATGATATTGTGTTAGCCCAGACAGATGATGCATAATTTAGGAAGAGGTGAAGGTAGTGTCTGTATACGATTGCGATGGTTACTTTGTGCCGGACAAAGTTGTTCCAATTTGAGTTTTCAGTGCATTTAGTTTATGTCTCTTGAATTGATATTTTTAATGTGAGGGGGAGTGGGGGGTAAATGTCATATGTGTATCAAAGGTCAGACCTAGGATGGTGGTTTGTTTGTTGAGAGGGAGTATATTGTTGATTAGAAAATAGTGGGCGGATGTTAGATTCTCTTCTGTCTGGGGTAAGTAAGGTAATAGTGGAGTTTTGAGGTAATATTGTCATTCTGTTTGTTGCTAGCCACTGCTCTAGTTGGACTATATATTGTTGCTGTTCTTTGCATGATATGTTTAAAGGATTTGAGCTGCGATTGTTAACTATTAATAACTATTAACTCTTATAGAAGGGACAGTGGGATGAGGGAGGTCGTGCATTAAAAGGTTAAAGAGTGTAGGTGAAAGAATGGCTCCCTAGGGGAATCCGTTCTATAATTTGTAGGATGTGTGGGAGGATTTTTGTCCTTCGATGGCTCTACCTGTGCTACCGGATAGGAGATTTGCTTTTCTTTATATTATCTTTGATGTCTATATCTATGTTAAAGACTTTATCTGTTAAAAGGTGACCGGGGACTGTATCAAATACCTTGTTGATGTCTATTGCTACTAGGAGAGTACGTTGAGGGGAGGGGTGTTTGGCTAAATCCTGTTAGAATATGTTGGGGGTATATAGGTTTGGAGAGTGGTATTGAGTGTTTTTTGATTCGGAAATCATGTTGTGAGTCCGATAGAGGATTAAGGGGGTAGTTCTAATGAGGATTAATTTTTCAAGTACTTTGGATAATGTGGAGAGTAAAGATATTGGTCTATAAGAGGCTGCGATGTTGGTTAATTTCTTTGATTTTAGTATTGGTATTATATGTGTATATTTCTAAAGTAGGGGAATGATAAATATTTGTGTTAGGGATGCAACAGCATTGGTTCCTAGGTGTTTGAGGTGACTATTTTAGGTATAGTTGGGGTCCACTGTTTGTGAGTTTTTAAGGTTTATAATAATGTTGAGAACATATATATATATATATATATATATATATATATATATATATATATATATATATATATATATATATATATATATATATATATATATATTATATATATATATATATATATATATATATATATATATATATATATATATATATATATATATATATATATATATATATATATATATATATAAATATATATACTATGCTATATATATATATATATATATATATATATATATATATATATATATATATATATATATATATATATATATATATATATATATATATATATATATATTACCGTCTTACACACGTATAACATCAATAGTGTCTACGACCTCGTCAGCGGAGAAGGCATTGATTTCCATAGTTCTTTCCAAAAGTACCATCCTCCATTAGCTGGCCTCGCGGGCAGTCCATGTCTTCTTAGGGCTCTCTCCCACCCAATCTTTCCATCTTCCCCTCGGTCTTCCTCTCGGCCTTATCCATCCACTCTCCACCTCCACCTCCACTCCTTTCAACTCATTCCGTTCTCCCGGCATCCTTGCTATATGCCCCCACCATCTCCCAGTCTCGCCGAACCTATCCTGTTCAACACAGGCACCAAGACAAACTCTCTCTCCATAACCACTCGTTTCCTGACTCTATCTCTCGTCTTTTCCCACTATCGTCCTCAACACCTTCATTTTCGCAGCTGATCCTTTTTCCTCCTTTGTTGTAATGCTCCATGTGTCTGATCCATATCAATGTGGGTACCAGTATGCTATCAAATATTATCTTTTCACTTTTATATCCATCACCCGATCTTTCATAATTGGATATAACGCTCTCATTGTTCTTCCGTATTTTTCCATTCTTGCCTCCACTTCCAGTACACATTCTCCCTTGCTTGTAAATACGCCACCCAGGTACATAAACTGATCCACATTTCTCAATCTTTCATCATCAATGACGATCTCCACTTCTCCTTCATCCTCTCTAACCACTCTCATTATCACTGTCTTTTCCTGTATTCATCTCTAAACCAATCTCCCTCAAATTTCTGGCCAAACTTTTCCTTAAGTCCTCTCAATACCCTCCTCCAACTCCAACATGCCAAATCGTCCGCGTACACCATTATATTACCATCCAGATTTGGAAATTCCTCTTTAACCTTTCTGATTACTACATCCAAGTAAGCTATAAAGAATAAGGGAGACAGTACCTCAAACCATTTCTCATTTTTACATCCAGTTCTCACTTAACACTCACAAACGCTATACAAACTTTTAATTGCTCTCCTTAGTCTTTCCTCCACTCCGTACACCTCCACCAACATCCTCAAAGTCTGGCTCTGGGTACCGAGTCAAATGCCTTTCTTAAGTCAAGAAGGCTATATATGCTGTTTTATTAAATTTCCAACTCTTCTCCAACACTATACTTAAAGCAAACAACAGATTCCAGAAGTACTCCTGCCCTTTCTGTACTCATATTGTTCCTCTCCCAATTGTATCTATCTCTCTTAATCACTTTATTCTAAATCCTTTCGTACACTTTCGCTATATGGTCCAATAAAGCTATTCCTCTATAGTTTCCACAATCTCCAGTATCACCTTTTCCCTTATAAATGGGCAAAACAACTATTCTCCCCAATCTACCGGGAACTACACCCTCCATCCAGCATTTATTAAAAAGTTCCACTATTTTCTTCTTCAAATCTTCTCCTCCTTCCCTTATCAACTCTATCGCAATTCCATCTTCACCCGGCCCTTTTCCTTTCTTCATTTTTGACAAAGTCTCCTCATATTCTCCCATCGTTATCATTTCCCCCATCTCTCCTCCCACATATTGCTCCTCTCCCACATTCCTCCCTTCTTCTACATTTAGGAGTTCTCCAAAATATTCAGTCCATCTCTCATTTACCTCTTCCTGTGCTGTAAGTTCCTCCCCTTCTTTATTTTAGATACTATAAATCTTCTTCTTTGATTTTTCATACGTTTTTGTTAGCTTGAAAATCTTCTTCCTTCCTCCCTCTGCATCCTCTCCCAATTCTTATGCCATCCTTTCCGCCACCAGCCTTTTTGCCTCCTGCTTCCCTCTTCACTATCTCTGCTCTGTTTCTTGCTATCACATATTCAGCTCTTTTCTGTTCTGTTCTTCCTCTCAACCACCTTCTCACTTTCTTGTTCTTTTCACCCACTGCTCTCTTCACATCTTCATTCCACCACATAGTGTGTTTCTTCCTCGTTCCTCCATACCACCTCACACCCAGCGTTTCTTCCGCAGTTTCACCAATAATTTCCTGCAAATTCATGTTTCTTTCCTCCACATTCGCC
>JABUQX010037850.1:65000-88947 GCA_015478945.1 Trachelipus rathkii
TATATGTAATAATATATAATATATATAATAATAATAATAGACATATATCAATACCTAACCTATATATATATATATATATATATATATATATATATATATATATATATATTTATATATATACATATATATATATATATATATATATATATATATATTTATATATATGAACGAGTATAACTGTGTGTCATCTTTAGTAGGAAAACATTTAGGGTCACATACAGTTCACTGGAGTTGTGGAGAAAACTCCAAATTCAAATAAAATTAAACTCTCCCATGTTACGACAATGCAAGACGTTTCAATGGATGTAAATCGTACGAATGTGGAAAATAGAAGGAAGACAATTGTTTTATTCTTTATCCGTAAAGTATTTTGAAAGTGAATGTAGTTGTTAAATCTTAAATCAGAGATGTGGGCATAGAAAGGACTTTATGTAGAAAGACTGATATTGTGAGCAGCTCCTCATATTAAAGTGATTTCGACCAAACATTTAGAAGAGAAAGGTGTGTTGTAATATTGATGGAATAAAGAGCGATGAAACAGCTAAATAGTCAGAAAGTGATCGCAGAGATTCAGCGAGGAAAAAGAGAGATGAGAAAAAGGATAGATTGAAATTCTACCCCTGATGAATAATCCTTGCAAGGACTGAAGACACCCCTATATATAATATGCAATTGAGGTTGCATGAAGTAGCTCTGAATGAGCATTATAACACATAACATAACATGTTTTGTCTAATATAGAAATTATGTAATCGCCAGAAAAGGTAAATCCAAGAATTTTAAGGACAAACAAAATTTGTGTTGACTTTTTTCTAAAAAAGATGCTAACTTGAATGGAAGAGTTTTAGAGGAATCGAGAACCGTGTTTTGTCTGGCCAATTTAATATAGGAGTAAGATTAGAAGGCAGTTGGTAATTCACCCTCCAAGTATCAATTATATGATGTTGAGTTGTTTTTTTCAAAATGAAAAGAGTACTGAATAATGGAACCGAAAGCTTTGAAGTATAGAAGTTACGAAGTGAGAAATTGAATCTTCATTGGGAATAGAAAAAGAGTGAGGGTCACAGAGGTACCTTAAGGAAACATCACTGTTGATAAATTTAAAAGGTAAACGGTGGTTTATTATATTGGTGGTTAAAAAACAACCGGAACATTAAGAAGGTCAAATACCGAAAGTGGGAATGTAGAAATCAAAACTTTGGACCACGGTTAAGCAAAAATATTAATGTGTTTGTAACTACTGCAAAGATTCATTAAATGATGAAGACAATTTTACCAAGAGTTAGAGAGAAAAGAAAATAAATAATCAGTCGAGTCATGCTGATAATCTGAGATACGATTGTAAGATAAAAGAAGTTTTCAAATATTTTTGTTAAGAATAGATTAGAAAATTTGGTAAGAACGAATTCTAAATCAATAGGGAAATAGTTAAAAGGTTAATTGTCTTCCATCTTTATTGAACACATAATAACTAAGTGCACTCTTTCGCCATCAAATAAAGTCTGAAATTAGTAAGTCCACGAGAAACGATTTACCAAGGTTTGATGCAAGGTTTTGGGAATCAAAAGAAGACGGAAGTGCACGTCCTGTGAATCATAAAAGGGCGAAAGTGCACTTTCGAGAATCAAAATAGGGATACAGTCAGGACCGTACCCATTGTTAGTATTAATTAAGCTCAGAAGAGAGAGTGTAATTACATCTAACATGAAATTATAATGGTAGTTGAGCATAGTTTAGATTATACATCTGAAACACCGGCTATGAAAAATAGTTGACCTTTGACATTTAGCTGAAGAAAATCTCTCAAAAATTTTAATATTTCCCATGTTCTCCCATAGTCTGAAAGTGCATCGCAAAGTTAGGCTAATTAGTTAATGGCGCTAATAAAAGAGATAATATATGGTCGACATCATATCACCAGATATTCTGATTGGTTATTTTTGACAAAAAAATGAATGTTTTTTTCCTTTTGCTTTGAATGGCCAAACATTTATTTATGTTACCTTGAAAAACTGACTGTTACGAGAAAAAAATATGTAATTATTCAGTGACATATGTTGGTGGGACTATTGCAACTTGACAATGGCTAAAGAGATGTAGAAGGAATCATCTAAATTGGAATTAGTAGCAAATGTTTGAGCGAAAAGTTGAACTCTAGTAAAATGTGAGGAAAGGGCATTTTATCAAAATACTAAAAAGAGTGGGATTAAAATGATTTTGACATCTACTAAGAAAACGCTTTATAGTGTCACAGATTGTATATATTTTTTTTATTATTCTGTGCTAAAATATTAATAGACTGAGAATCTACATTTTGAAACAAACACTAAGTAATTCCTGTAAGCCTGAAATGTTTTCTTTTTTTCATATAAAGGGAGACTTTCTTGAGGGAAAAATTTGAAGAGGTAGGCATGATATGATACAGATATGAGAAGATGGCCAGTGGAGCTCGAAGGAAAAAAGGGTTTCACCCAATAAGGTTTATGGATTTTAAATTATGAAAGGTCTATAATGTTTAATTATTCTCCAAGGCGATCAGAGATATTGCATGGAGGTTCATCTTGTGGATAGAAAAATTGCAGGGGTGTTTAATGGCTGCATTTTGAAACCAGTGGAAAGACGTTAACGGCTGTCAACTTTGAAAACATCAAGTATGATGTTTTCATAGAAAAGAGAAAACTAGAGAATGTACTGTTTTTAGTTTGGAAAGTAGAAGAATTTAAGGTATTTACTAGAGTTAGAAGAAAAATACGCAGAGCAAATAAATTTAGTGATAGATTGGCAAGAGATCGTAATTTTGAAGGTTAAGATTTGGTGAACACCAAATTAGTGATGAGAGAAAGTAACATGATTGCTCAAGTAATCACAACATCTGCTTATGGGTGAAAATTGAGTATAAAGACATTGCGGTCGTGCAAAACAGTTATTTTGTCCGAGCGCTGAAACATTTAAGTTTTTGTTAATCTTTTGTTGATGTACCTTTAAATTTTTGCATCCCAGATCTATTTCAATATTTTGGCAGACTTGATGCTGTCACTTTGCTATGTAATGTATTTCTTATGAAGCATCAGTGATATCTTAGCGCACGAGTGTTCAGTCTCTCTATCCTTAAGAAAAAGTATAAGTACATTGAATTCAAAATCTTTAACATTAAAAATAAGGGGGTTGAAAAAATGACAGAAAATGATCTAGAAATATATTCTGGTAAGGATTATAGTGATATAATGGTTATCTAATAAAAATTTGCACGAAGAAAGTCAGAATGCGATAGTGGGGAATATAGAATGAATAATGGAGAAGAGGAATACCAAATCATGGTTTAAGGGGAGACAGTGTCCTAAGAACCCCTAATTCAATATTTTTTATCTAAATTAGTAGAAAAATTTCTCCTGCACATCACGTTTTAATAATTTTTTTGGAAATTCTAAATGATTTTATGGATACAGAAATTTATTTAGAGAGGTGTCGAACTAAATAAATGCAATTCCTATAAGAATTGCAATTCTAGGTTCAGGCTCAAAAAATGTTATATTTATAATTATAGAAAATCCATTTTTTTTATTTTCACAACCTCCAACAAAGGTTCCAGATTTTTCTCAGTCAAATAAGTGGAGCCGGCCGGAACCGGAGCCGGAGCCGGAGCCGGAGCCGGAGCCAGATCATGGATATAAAGTATTTTAAAGAAATATTTTCTTTACGTGAAAAATTTATTACCAGAAGACATGCTGAACAATTTTTAATTAGCATAGAAAGTTTAATCAAAGCCGGAGTCAGAGCCGGATCCTAGATAAAAAAATTTTCAAGAAATATTTTTCTATGTGAAAAAAGAAAACTATTGCCAGAAGACGTGCTAAACAATTTTCAAATAATGCAGAAATCTTAGTTGGAGCCGGAGTCGGAGCCGGATTCTGGGTATAATTTTTTCAAGAAATTTTTTTTAGGTGAAAAATTTATTGCCAGAAGACGTGCTTAACAATTTTCAAATAGTGCAGAAACCTTGGTTTGAGCCGGAGGATCCTTGGTTTAAATTTTTCCAAGAAAATTTTCTTGGTGAAAAATTTAGTGCCAGAAGACATGCTGAACAATTTTCAAATAGTGGAGAAATTTTAGTCGGAGCCGGAGCCGGAGTCGGAACCGGATTCTGGGTATAAATTTGTTTCAAGAAATATTTTTTTACGTGAAAACTTTATTGCCAGAAGACGTGCTGAACAGTTTTCAAATATTGCAGAAACCTTAGTCGGAGCCAGAGCCAGAGCCAGAGCCGGAGCCAGAGCCGGAGCCGGAGCCGGAGCCGGAGCCGGAGCTGGAGCCGGATCCTGGGTTTAATTTTTTTAAAAAAAAAATTTTTAGGCGAAAAAATTATTTTCAGAACGTACTGAGCAATTTTCAATTAGTGCAGAAACAATAGTTGGAGCCGGAGCCGGAGTCAGATCCTGAATATAAATTTTTCAAAGAAATAGTTTTTTGTAGTTGAAAAAATTAATGCCAAACCTACTGAACAATTTTCAAATAGGGCAGGAACCTTAGTAGGAGTAGGAACCGGAGCATGAAGGAAAAGATTATTATTTTTCTTTTGGGACTTAAAATAATTTTACACAAAGCTGGAACTGAGCAATTTCGAAAAAGTATATATATATATATATATATATATATATATATATATATATATATATATATATATATATATATATAGTGTATGTTTCTATTTTTATATATATATATATATCGAAATATATTATAAATATATATATATATATATATATATATATATATATATATATATATATATATATATATATATATATATATATATATATATATATATATATATATATATATATATATATATATATATATATATATAATGTATATATATATATATATATATATATATATATATATATATATATATATATATATATATATATATATATATATATATATATATATATATATATATATATATATATATATATATATATATATATATATATATATATATATATATATATATATATATATATATATATATATATATGAATAAATGTTTTTTACTGTCTAAAAAAAGAAATAAAATTTCCAAATGTTTATCGTGTTTTCGTCACATTTCATTTTTTGAAAAACGATCTCACCAAAAAATCACCTAAACAAAACTAACAGACTAACAGTTTTACGACCTTCAAATTTGGTACAAATCTTACTTATATATGCATCAACAGATGGTCTTTATATTGAATGTTATGATTCAATATAAGGTGGTGTCAGTCATGTTTGATTGTTTTTCTTCAAAAATTTTGAAAGTAGTTTTTGGAGAGTCTTAATTTTTTTTAAAAAGTAAATTTATAAATAAGGTGTCTAAACGAATTTTAAATCTATACAACATGAGAGTATTTTATTGAAAAAGTGTTGAAATATCTTTAAAATTAAAAAATTACTGGAAATCTGTTTTTGAAAAAAAATCCCCCCCCCTTAGAAGTAACTATTTTTCAGAATTCTTAAAAATACAATGTTTACTCATAAAATGAACATTTTCTTTTAACAGATTGAAATATATAGGGTATTTAGGAAACTGTCTTCCTTTAACTAGAAAGTCTGAATAAAGGAGAAGATGAGTTGGCAAATGAAGTTATTTTATATCATATAGCGCATAAAATTTGTCAGTTAAGAAGGAAACCAAACAAAAGCACAAGTTAGCATGCCAAAAATTGTCAGGAAAATATGCAAAAAAAGACTTAAGTGGATCATACCATATTGTACTATTGGTAATTGAAAGTGTAATGCGATTATTACATACTGAGTATAATTTGTGTTTCATAGTCAGCATTCCCCTGTTTTGTTTGCTACCCTCCCCCTTTCTTTATAAGTATGTAATGATCGTGGGGGCCAGTCAACATATTCTTATGTTGATATATATATATATATATATATATATATATATATATATATATATATATATATATATATATATATATATATATATATATATATATATATATATATATATATATATATATATATATATATATATATATATCTAATCGTATTTTTCTTTTAATTAATAATTGTGCTTGTTAAGAAAATCATAAATATCATTTGATTGAAGGCGTCACCTTTAGATCAACGTAATTTTTACTTTTGCTAACAATACACATAACGATTGGAGCTTTGTCTCCTAAGAGTTCTAGCTTTACAAATATACTAAAGATTATAAAAGCATTATTTTATATAGAACTATACGTAGTACATATATATATATATATACATACATGCGTAGCATATATATATATATATATATATATATATATATATATGTGTATATATATATCTTTATATATATATATATATATATATATATATATATATATATATATATATATATATATATATATATATATGTATATATATATATATATATATATATATATATATATATATATATATATATATATATATATATATATATATATATATATATATATATATATATATATATATATATATATATATATATATAAATAGTTTTATTTTAAGAAATTAAATGAAATATTTTAAGTTTAATTTTATTTTTTAAGAAGGTGTGTAGCTTAAGATCTTCAGTAATCGTTGTACTTTTCCTTCTAAGAGTCTGATATTGCTTCGATTCTTTCTCTCGATGCAGGATTGTAACCCCTCCCCTTCTACTGTGCTTGTGTATATATTTTCCTTCTGATTTCAGGTCTTTACTATATACTTCTTTCTTTGTTCTTGTTGCACTATTTTCTTAGTGGTCAATCTGGTAGTTTAGTTTACCATCTTTTACGCTTATAGCGATGTAAGTCACTTTTTCAGGACTCTCTCTTATTTTTGCTTGCATGCGAAATGCGTTGTTATTGGTATTCCTTGCAGTTGTAATTGTCTCGATCGTTTTTACACTAAGAAGTGCTCAGTTGCTAGATGTTGTTTTCTGTGATTATACGTTAATTAAGTGTTCTATTTATTTATTTATTTATTCTTCTACTGTGCTAATATCGAAGTGCAAAATAATTAATTTATTTAAATGCTCTTATTTTCGATATTTTATCACCTTAACCTAACCTGAAAAGCTTAATGTAATATAATTGTGCTTGCAATATCTTGTGGTGATACGCTCACGTGTATTTTTGTGTCCGTATTTTGTGTACAGCAGAAAGCATAGCGTCTACATACCGTTAGCCGCCCAGGTACCTTTGTTGATATTTTGTATTGAGGTAAATCGTGATAAATTTTATTTATATCTATTATTTATATAATAAATATAAATATAATTTATTTCATTATATATTATATTTTTTTTTTTAATATTTGTTTGGTATTTCATATTTATAAAAGCGTCCCCATGATTAAACTTTATATTTTAAATATAAAATTTAACTGTGGAGCGCCTGGTCAGTAATCAGCTGATTTGCAAATGTGAAATTCATAAACAAACCGACATTTTTTGAAATTTTCGAATTTTAAGATTTTTATGATATTAATATAAAGTTTGAGATCTAAATGTAATGCTCTATTGAATATTTTTGCTTGTAAATATTTTGTTTATATATATTTAGGCGCATTGGTTATACTGTTTATATATATATATATATATATATATATATATATATATATATATATATATATATATATATATATATATATATATATATATATATATATATATGTATATATATTTATGTTCGCGAATATATATAAATTGTAAGATTAATGCATGCCATGGAGTGTTACCAATGTTTATATCTTGGTGCATAAATTCTTATATTAAATATATTAATATATACTCCTAGATATATAACATTTTAACTTAGTATTCTTGTCTTAAATATATTACTGCAGTCGTCATATACATTGATATGTATACAAATCCATATTTATATGTATATGTATATTATTTGATGTATATGGTCATTTATTAAATTGTCTAAGGAAGCAGTAAACATATTTCTTATTTTTTTTATTAAAGTTATTTAAATCTTCGTTGGACTGTCTCTTGATTCCGCCCATTGTTCCATTTATTGATTTCATTTAATATTCAAGTAATTATTGAAAGATTTATTGCTTAATATAAAGGTTAATTTGAGATTTATGCATATAGTATTGGAGAGGTTTCTTAGTACGTTATTACACAGCAAATACTGTCCTTCAGTTCCGGTTTCGGGTACAAAAAGAACCCGTCGTCACATCTAGTATTCCAGAGATCTTCGTTGCAGAATTAGGTAGGTCATTTTCATATAATATTGAGGTGTTAATACAGGCTAAAGACCTATCAGTTGGAGATCAACGTTTTAGTAGATTCAGGACGTAAACATTCAGAGTATTATTCAGCAAATTGTCTGTGGGGGCCTGGCCAATGGAATGTAAGTAAGTTTGTTGTGAAAGAAGACAAGGTTGTTATTTGATACCCTGACAGAAAGTTAGGAACGAGATGTGAGGTTTAACAAAGAGGTGGTTTTCATCAAAATGTAAAATAGATCTTAGACCCAAACAAGTTATAGCTATAGTTATAATAAGTTATAGTTGGAAATATTAAATTTATTGGAGAAAGAATCCTTAGCTAACTGGGTCTCAGACAGTAATAGAATGTTAGGATGAGAGTTAGAGAGGTGATATTCTATGGATTCCTGATTAGCAAGCAGGCCACGCACGTTGGCAAAGTCAAGAGTGAAACCCAGCATTCGCACAATCCCACATATACTCCGTCCTGTCTTTCGAAGAGTCATTCACATAAACAAACACCCACAAGAGTTCGTACAGAGTAATTGCTAAAAAGATGCAATAACTAAATCTAATTAGTCCAACATAATCTCTGATAAGTAATTAAATATGGAAATTATTAAGCAGACAATAATAAATAACTAAATATATAAATAAATCGTACACTGACCAGCTATCGAATAAACGCAAACTAACTTGAACATTTTTTATTAAAACCTAAAAATAAACGTGGAATGAGATGCAAAGGTTTGAGCAAAGAATTAAGATTTAGAATAAGGCATAACGGCCGTTGTAGCGTCGGAAGATACTAGAGGAGTGAAAGAGGGAGAAGCAAAATTAGAGTTCGCATTCATTGCACAATGACAGAAAGAGTGTGAAAAATAGGAACCAGAAAGATTATTGCATTCTCTAAGGAGAAAAGAGCTTTTAGTGTTACAAAGAATAGATTTTGTACTATTCTGGGATGAACTTCAAATTGCATGAGTGTTTGGGGTTTGAAAACTGTGGTAATTCCTGACGGCAGCGTCCCTCTGGCGAATAAAACGGAAACAAATAGAGTTAAACCTAGGTTTGTTATGTTTAGTTAAAGGGAAAGAAAATGGAAGGTACGCCTCCATTCCAAAGAGAGTCACCTCGATTAAGAGCTCTATTCACTCCAAAGGATCCCTCTCACCGAAGCAGAAGTAATTCCATGGGAAGTCAAAGAACTACGGGCTCTAGTCCGACTAGTTTGCGGTAGAGAAGTGCCATAAAGATTTCCTCACCGTAATTGGGGATCTTTATTGTGAAAAACCTGAAGAGACAGAGCAGGATACAGATATAGGAAGGTGATAGGAGGAACACAGAATAGGAATGAGTTTAACAGATTAAGGAGAATGTTTTGAGGTCAGGAAAAGGTCTAGAATGTTGAGTTCGTTTCCAAGACGATCAGTGATGTGTGTAGAGAGCTGCACCAATTGCTCTAGGTCATTTTGGATTGAAAAGTGGTATGTGAATTGGGGAAAAGCCATTAACTGTTGTGAAAGTCGTTGAAATAATCAAGAAAGAGGATTTCAGAGAAAGGTGAGGAGAGAACGTGTCTGATTAAGAGTTTAAGTAGTCAAAAAAATTAGAATAGTGAGTTGAGTTAGAAGACAAATCTACAGAACATACAAATTTAGTAGTAGACTGACATGAAAGATTAAGTCATAAGGTACAAATTTCGAAAGACTCTAAATCAGAGACACGAGAACAAACATCAATGTGCACATAGGCACAACAAACCCTTTTGATCTAATATTGAGGAAAGAAGCAGGAAAAGGGAACAGAGGAGAATTTGCTATCAGAACGCTCAAATACCTGAATTTCGGAAAAATTTAAGAGATGAGGCGATGCTTATGAAAGTGGAAATAAGCGTAAAGGACGGGATGGTTGAAGAAATTAATGAAGAATAATGGCAGTGCTTCAGAGCTGACTGAACCGTGACTGCAACAACTCCATCACCGGAGGTCGTCAACTCCTAAGTGATGTTGTGGGCGAGTGTAGAAGAAGGACTATTTTTGAAAGCCGGTTGGCTTCTCAGAGGCTAATAGTGTGGTTACCATTTTTTTTAAAGGTGTTGTCTGTATTAGTTTTTCTTTTGTGTGTGATAAAAAAGAGCCTTCCAGTGTAAGAAGAATGTGAATATGAGTGCAAGGTGGGCGAACCATTGGGCACTAGAGTGCATTGTGATGTAACCTAACTCCTTATATACGCAATAAGGGGGGTGGAGTAATCACAACCCTTCTGATTTTCTGGTTCCTCTCCTTAATATATATATATATATATATATATATATATATATATATATATATATATATATATATATATATATATATATATATATATATATATATTATATATATATATAGTAATCAGATAATAAATATAATAATAGTTTAATTTTTTAATTTGATCATCCTAGGTTGGTTTAAGTGAGTCACTTCTCTTGAACATCATCTTTTCTTCAGAATTTCATTACTATTGATAATTTGAACTTGACATATTAAATATCTCTTTAATCGCCGTCATAATAGCATAAATCATTCTCTAATCTCAGAAATCTTCTTGGGGTCTAAGAATATTTTTCTTTTACCAAATCATTTTGATTTAGTTTTCGTATAAAAGAAAAACCTTTTGATCTTTTTGTTTGAAAGTTTTTCCTAGTTATAGAATAAACCATTATCGATGATGTAATTTTTTTCCCTTTCTGTATCTCACTAATTAAAGATTTCACATAGAAATCGATGTCAGTCAATTTTTTTAAGTACAGAGTGCCTGATTTATTCTACTGTTGTAAGGATTAATATATTTTAAAATTTATTTATATGTAAAATACTTTTAAATTTAAAACATCGTGGAAATAATGATGACTGCTGTCATACTAATTCATCACACTTTCGCTATACTAATTTAGTTATATAGCTCGATTAACACCACAAATGCAAAAATAATTAATGAAGACAGTTTACTAATACGATATGCCTCACCTATCTTTCTAGGAACTCATTTTATGCTAAAAGTTTTAATATGTTTTAGGTTGTAACTTGTTTCGCTATTCTTACCCAAGATATCATATATTATACATACGTTGCTTTCCTTCACATACACGTCGTTTTGATATATTTCTCTTGAAAGTCCGAAATCACAAATTTTCACTACGTTATCGTCGGCTAATAAAAGATTTCTGGCTGCTAAATCACCGTGAAGGACCTGAAAAAATAAATTTAATAACTTTTGGCTAGATTGTCTAATAGACAATTTTTGTAAAAATTGTCAATCGTTCTACTTTATTAAATGTCATCATGTTCGTAGACATTTGGGTAAAATTTGTTATTTAATCTGCTTTGGTTAAATTTCAGGAAGAAATTTTGGTAATTATGAAATGTGCAACTTGAATAAAGATTAAATATATCAACTGAATTTAAGAAATATTTTTTTAGGCAAATAACTATGGTTAAAAAAAACATGTTTGATAATTTTGGTAAAAAAAAGGCCATGTAGAAAAATAAATATATAAAATAACATTGAAACTTGCTAAAAATGTCGAATTACGATAATAGTAAATCTGTTAACAAGACACGTTTGATAAGGCACAGTAAATCAGTTTGGCATTAGCCAAATTTGCTAATTTTTTTTTTTATCTTTTAACACTACTACTACTACTACTACTACTACTACTACTACTACTACTACTACTACTACTACTACTACTAATAATAATAATAATAATAATAATAATAATAATAATAATAATAATAATAATAATAATAATAATAATATTAATAATAATAATAATAATAATAATAATAATAATAATAATAATAATAATAATAATAATAATAATAATAATAATAATAATAATAATAATAATAATAATAATAATAATAATAATAATAATAATAATAATAATAATAATAATAATAATAATAATATATCTTTAAAATCCCCTTTTATTAAAAAACTTAAGCTAGACATCAATGTGAAACTTAATGAAATGAATGAATGCTTCAATGTTTTTTGGATATTTGAGTGTTTTACAGGTACAACTAGTATCCATGATAATAACTTATTTGCAAAATAATGTAAGGTTTTCTTGATTTTTCTTCAAAATTATTTTTTAAGCTTCACAATTAATGTAAAATAATTTTATATTTTTATATTTTGAAATTTGTTATTTGTATATTGCATTATAAATAGTTAGTTAACCGTGATCATGCCTGAAGTATACAGACAAATATATTGGTACAATATTAAAGGCTTTAACTTCTTTTTATTCTAGAATAGTCCTTAATAAATTTTCTTCTGAAAATAAAGAATTATTTTAAAGAATAGAAAGAACTTGTAATAAATAATAATAATAATAATAATAATAATAATAATAATAATAATAATAATAATAATAATAATAATAATAATAATAATAATAATAATAATAATAATAATAATAATAATAATAATAATAATAATAATAATAATAATAATAATTAATTAGTAATTAATTAACGTACTTTTCTTCTGGTAAGATATTCCATTCCGTTGGCTATTTGCCAAGCCCAACATACTATATCTGTTGTGGTAAAAGGCGCAGAAACCCCGGGGATATTCCCTGTAAGTTATTGAATTTTATTGAAAGAATAGAAACGAACAATCAATGGATAATAATAATAATAATAATAATAATAATAATAATAATAATAATAATAATAATAATAATAATAATAATAATAATAATAATAATAATAATAATAATAATAATAATAATAATAATAATAATAATAATAATAATAATAATAATAATAATAATAATAATAATAATAATAATAATGAGGTCTTCCTACCTAACGTAGAGGAAGATATAGGTGAAACTGGTGGTGATGTAAATTCTGAGGTGGTCATATCCATATTGAGCATCGTATTATTATCAGATTCGAAGGCAGAGTTGGAGACTGAACTTTCCTCATTTGGTTTAAAGTCGGTTATAGGCAACTTTGTAGCCATTTCGTGTTGTTCACCACCGGACGTGAGAGCTGACAAATTTAAAGACGAAATTTGTTCCTGTGGAAGAAGGTTATTTTATAGTAATATTTGATGCAATTCAAGACCTTAAAAATAAAATAAATAAATATAAGAATGGGTCGATTTACTTTCGCTGATGTTATTTATGTCCGGTGCACAAAAATTTTGAAGTTGTCAGAAAAATTTTGAAAAAGAAAATGAAGAAAAACATAAAACTTATGGAAACACAGCGAACAGTCAGAATTTATTGGTTCGAATGGCTCCTCATTGTTAATGATGCTGACGAAACTGAAAAACCACCTAAGAAAAAAGAAAAGTAAAAGGAAGTCAAATGCTGATGAAGACTCTTTAATCATTGAAGAAGCATCCCAGGATGTTGAAATAGAAGCACCAAAAAAGAAAAAGGGGGAACAGTGAAGAAGAATTGTTAATATAATATATTAACACAATTCTTGAGATTTTATTAAATGAATGCTCATTAAGGAAGTCTGCCAAGAAGAAGTACAAGGAAAAAACGCAGAAGAGGAAAAGGTAGAAGAAACTTCTGCTAACCAGGTTGTTAATGCAGATTCTTCGATGATCATGTATGAAGAGTGAAAGGTCTCTAAGAAAAAGAAGAAGAATAAAAGGAAGTCAAAACTAGTGACGAAGTCTGAAATATATTTAAGAAGTCTGAAAAATCTTTAAATATTTTTATTAATTTTATTATTATTTTCTCTCCCCTCTGAAATAAAAGTCTGAAATAAAAGTCTAATTGTGAAATTGGATACTCCTTTAAGGGATATTTATTTACGCCTCTCTAATGTGGAGTCGAATATTCAATTACGCGAGTCTAATTGTAGAGTCGGATACTTATTTAAGAAGTCGTCTGATTGTATAGTCGGATATTCATTTAAGCAACACGGATGGGTAACTGTGGAGTGGAATAATCATTAATGCAAAAGTCTGATTGTGGAGTCGGACATTCATTCAATGCGGATGTCTGATTGTGGAGTCAGACATTCATTTACAAAGATATATTGATTGACATGTGGATATTTTCTCATTTTGAAGCTAATGGGAATTACCGCTAACTTGTATATAAATGCTGCTGCAGCTTTGATTTACACAACATTTGTTTAGATTTTATTGATTTTATTGGGAGCGAGGGGAATTTATCAAAAATATTAAAGAATATTTTTAAAATATTTTTTATATTAAATGCTTTTGTATTTTTTATGCAAATAATTTACAACAGCTTATATTTAAAATTTTAAGAGCATTGAATTTGAGATATAAATATTTAAATATTTCACGAAAATGTAAAATATAATAGCTAGAGTGCCTGAGAGAGAGAGAAAAATGAATAACAGAGATTCTCATATATAGAAATCTTGTCCCACTTTTCTCATTTAAGAGTAAAAAGTCTTCAGCGAAAACATTACTTCCTAAGTATTAAAACTGACATTTTTGTCACTCAAGCATGTGTCTTAGACTGCAATGGAAAAATTAGTTAAAAATTTTCAAACGAATAAATGTGATGTAGTGAGAGTTGCCAATATACATCACACTAGAAGAAAGTTTTTATGACCACCTTGATTTCCTATACTGGAAATACAATTCTAATTCAAACGGTGGAAGTTACCTTCAAACGAACTGGGAATTTGTTTACTCCATACCAAGTAGGGCGTCTTCTTTTTTACTAATACCTTACTTGTTATGCGTTTTTATTAATATGTTTGTAAATACTTCTGTTTAGTGTTTTAAAGTTTTCAAATGGTTTAAAGTTTTGAGTTACTCTTTTTTTAAGTGAAGCATTGATTAATATTTGTTAATTTAATAAAGAACTGGTTTGAATTTTTTTATATGAAAGAAACGAAAATTAGTATTTTTATTTGTTATTTTCCGTTGTGCTGTGACGTCACTTCAAAATTATATATTATTATATATTATTATATATAAAATATTATATATTATATATAATAATAGACTAATATTAAATATATTACTCTCCTCCCAAAGATAAAGACAAGTATATATATTATATAAATAATAATATATGATATATACAAGTCTATATATAATTTATATACTATATAATATATAATATTAAATAATATATATGTATATACTATATAGATATATATATATATATAAATATTATAATAATATATAAATATTATATATATATAATATATATATAAATATAATATAATTAATAATATATATTATATATATATATATATATCACTATATAGTTATATTATATATATATATATATATTACTAGTAATATTATATATATATATATGCAATAAGGAAAATCTATTCAAAATCCGCAGGGTCAATAAAAATTCATAACAGGATTACTAAAATTTACAGATAATATACATTTCGCAACTAACTATCAGCCACCCTTAATTTCAATGGTATTAACGAATGTAATTTAGCGGGTTTTGAAGATTAGACTCCTAATTATATATATATAATATATAACATTATAATTATAATATTATAATAAATAATAATCACTATATACTATATACTTTATATAAATAATAAGTAAATAAAATAGAAAATATCTAACTATATAAAATCATATAATATAATATAATATATATATTAATTATATATTATATATATAATAGACCAGATTAGATCCAGATGATTACAGCTCCCAACTTATCTTTTAAATCTTTGCTAACATATACTGTATTTATTTGTTAATCACTGTAAAGAGCTGCTTTATGAATTGCAATATTGTCTATCCGCAGCTTTTATTATTAGGTCCGAGATCTTTGGTATTTAACAAGAATGATTACCGCGTTACTATATGGGTATAATCTAATAACCGTAAATAGATAAAAAAAGATAGTATATATAATATTATATAACTATATATATATATATTATATATGATATCTATAATATATATAAGTATATAATATAATATACTATAATAATATATAAACTAATATTTATCTATTTATTTAATTATAACACATACTCAAAGTGAGCCCCTTCTGCATTAAAACACGCAATCGTTCTCTTATCACCCTTGTTGTCAGAGCTGAATCGTGGCAGGAATATTTCCTAAGGAATGGGAGTCTTCATATTAAACGGAGGTGCACTAACCATTTTGGTTCTCGGGGCTGTGTAGCCTTGGAATACAAAGGTTTTTGGTTGTCGTAGCAAAAATATTCTGTTGAAACTTAAAACATATCAGTTGTGTGAAGTGTGTCATATTTTGAGATTAGTGTAATAACTTAACATGCTGTAAGCTAAATATTGGCAGAATATATTACATAAATGACAAAAATTCAACATAGGCGTCCCCGATATCAAGGCGATATAATTGCGTTGCCAAGGTACCAAGAGATCATCTTGATACTAATTAACAATACAAAAAAACAAAAAAAAAAAAACATTAAAACCTTCAGAGATGCCATCAATTTTTAAAATAATAAAAAAATTTATACTATTAATAAAATAATAATAATAGTAATAAAAATAAAAGGCGCTTAAATTTTACAAATTACAAATAACGAAAGAGTAAGAACCTTAAAATCATAAAAACTTACACAAATATTTAATTTTTATATTTACATTTATTAATAATAAAATCGGATACATAAATTCGATTGTAAAATATTCAGGTTTATATAAAAACAGAAAAAAATAAGAAATAATATCATTTGTGACGTCACACTAACGCTACGGATGCAAGACAAGGCGTCCTTGATTGCCTCCGATTACAGCCTAATTTACAAATCGTAGTAGGCTGCATTCGATCAGACCTACAGTGAGTTCGATCTATATTAGATTTTGGCCTAAGCTTTATTTTCATAAAAAACATTTATCATGCTTTTGAATGCATGAAGCAACTTTACAATTTCAATGTGCTAATAAAACTAGTAATAAGTTCTATATCACTAAACAGGATCTAGTATATATAATATATATATATATATAGTATATACTATAGGTATATATATATTAGTAGTATATATATATATATATATACAATATATACTATATTAAAGATTTATAACAGATTGCCTCCTATCACCAGATTGGGAGTGAAGTTCGTAGTATACCAGCCGGTAACGAGAAAATGCAGTAGCAAGATCATATGCACAGCCCTTATTATGCCGCGCCAGTGAGAAATCGCGCAATCAAAGACCCAATATACCCCTAAGCTTCACTGAGACTTGCGACCAAACCCTCTATTGTGGTGTCTCGTCAATGCGGGGCTTCATCCCCGGCAAGGCCCACAACCATTACCCCCTCACAAAACCCCATGCCATTGCACTCCTATTATGTCCTTTTCTTCTCGCCTCTGCGCAAACTCATGTATTCCTCTCCTTCACGCGCGTTACTCTTTACTGACTCAATTCACTTTTTCCTTCGGTCTTCCAGTGCAGGTGGTCGATCGTCCCACGCGACGACTCATCACCTTTAACATGTCGCTTAACTAACCGTACTACCGTCCATCCCCCTATCCAATATGACCACAACCATTCTCAGATGGTCACTCTCGTGTTTCTCATTCTCTCATTTAAGCCATTCTTCACACCACACAACAGATATATTTTCATTCAATTCTCTCACACCTAACCACGCCCATAAGATTGTCCATCTGCAACACTAATATTAAACTTTAATCCTTATACCCTTTTCCAGACCATAGTTCACTTGACTATATTAACACGTAGGTAACAACATACCTCATTGACAAACCCTAGCGACTCATATAATAATATATATTACTATATTATTAAAATATATACATTATATAATATACTATATATATATATAACCGATATATATATATACTATCTTATAGATATATATTATATCATATATATTATATGATATGATATATTTTCATAGTTTCTATATTGATATAGTAATATATTAATATGAACAAAATCTTTTTCTGTGACCAAGCCCTGTAGCGCTGTTGGACATCCTCTTTCGACTAAAGCCCCATTAGCGTTCTGGCAACTGGTAAATTTCTTGTATAAATCTATTTGATAAATCTATGTGGAGTTCCTTGGATCTGCGCAAATTCTTAGCCATAAGCTTCATATGGCTTCGTGGGATGGGATTCTCTTGAATAGACAGTCATGTACGTTACTCATTTCCATGGTTCCTGTATTCATTTGTTTTTTAAACTACACAATCCGATTACACAAAAATTCTAGACAATTTTCCTCAACTCAATAAGATTTGAATTTGAACTGGACATCTCTACCACTCGTATTATCCTAAAGCCACTCTTTGCCCGAAAAAAAACAATTAATGATTAATACTGCAAGGCGAAACAATAATACAAGCAAACAGGTTTCTCCCAAAATTAAATCGCCGTACTATATTTGCCATTTGATTTCATTATGTAATTAGTACCTACAAATAGTTAAAGTTCTTGATGAAAAACCAAAAAAATAGTGAATCACAACCAAAGCGTATTCAACACATTTTTTTTTACTTGATATTGTTGCGAAATATAAGAATGTTTTTTTCTTTTGTTTTGTTCTTGTTAAGTTTGGTACCCAAAAAGATTCTCCTACTTGACCGTTCAACAATACACATTTTTATTTTAAAATAGCGGCATCATGATAAACATTTCCATTATATATAATATAATTAATATATAGATATATAAATATATAGTATATAGATATATAGTATATATTAATAATTATAATATATATATTATAATAGATATATAATTATATATAGTATTTATATATTACGTGTATATATGTATATATCTAAACTAATATATGTTTCATTATGAACTACTATTATATACGTATAAGTATAGGTCAGCGTTCCATTGTCCGCTCATACTGTATCTGTCAAAAACATTTAATGCTATCAGGTAAAGACCGCGAATACATTGCTGGCAGATTCTGGCCTCCAATGAAAACACAAAAAGAAAAAAATGTAGATCTCAAAAACTACAATAGCTACACGAAAAGGAGATTATCACCTTTTCTGGAACCTCGGCTAAAATCTTCACATTTTACGTGACGAGCATAACCTGCTAAATAAATTAAACAAAAACAAAAAAAAAAACAATTTATGGTAACAATAGCGTACGCGTTGGAGTAACTAGATCTAGAGAGTGCCTAGCTTAGAGACCTATTATAGGTTACTTCGTTAACAATAAATAGACTTTCTATTAAGATTTTGCTTTTTTTTTTTTTTACTAAAAGAACTGGGAACACCCTTCAAGCCCGGTGATGTCTGCATGCATTATCCGTCGACGTATGGCAGGCTAGTCGGGCGGCGCGGTCTCGTCGTGCCTTCCGGGAGAACTACGGTGTAGGACAAGTTCCCCCCCCCTGCGCGGGAGGCGTCTCCCGAACCCCCGGCTCGATCCTTTGGTGCTACTTTGCGTGATCGCTGTGCATCACGCGGGGAGGTTCCCTCCGCCCGCCCCTACGTTAGGCAAACACGTGCCCGGCCCCCCATGTCTCCCTCGGCATTCAGCCCGCCTAGTGTGCCGGTAGTAATACGCCAAAAATTTAATAGAACCCAGTCTATCTATTTTACCGAGAAACCAAAGCAAAGGTCTCTAAATAGGCGCTTCTAATAATACTTACGTATAATTTGATTAACAGTAGTTTTTTATATTGGAATTATTTATTTTCCACAGTCTTTCGCCTAACTGTCAAATTAGAGCGATTTCCAAAAATTATTCCTTGTCGCTGTAGCATGTAGTTCTTTGAGATTTTTTTTGTTTTTTTTTTTTTTTTTTTTTTTTCTTTTTCTTTTTTTTTTTTTTTACATTCTCCGCACAAAACCAATCTAAAATTGGACCAGCTTCCAGCAATGTATTCCGTTTACTGTAGCATTAATTGTTTTTGAGATACATATGACGGATAATCGAAAAGCTGTGCCTATTCTAGTATAACTATAGATAGTGATAGTATAGTATATTAATATTATATATGTGAGAATAATATAATAATATCCTATATAAAGATATATATATATTATATATATAAGATATATAGATTACTACCTACGTACGGTATAGATAATATATACGCATATACTATACTAGGTATATAGTATATCATATTATATATATAATACTATATATATTTATTATAGTATTAGACGGTATCTACTATAATCAGTTATTATGCTACTATATATTATTTCTCAAATCTGTTTCGGAAATAGATAATGTCTCAATTAATTCTTGTAGCGATAAACTGCAATGCATAAACCCCGATCGAAGACTCTTAACCTACGTAGGGGGCTCCACCCCTAGTACTCCCGACCCTGCAGTGCGGATGAATAAAGCTATAGCCTCGCATAGTACCATAAGTTGACAATGAATCTTATGATAAAAACATGTAAACAGACAGTATATCTGGCAAGCGAAACTAGGTCTTTGAAAAGAAATTTGTAAACTTCAAAACTTTTTCAGACTTCATTTTTCTAAACTTTTTTTTCTATCTTTTTTTTAGACTTCTTTTCTGGTCATTGCGGGATTCGACTTCAACACTTATCATATAAAATTTTTCCATGAACACTGTTCGCCGGGGTTGCAAATATTTATATAGATCACATATTTAAAGGCAAGCTTTTCATTATTCCAAACTTAGATTTGTTTGATAAGCTCCCCGATGTCTTTTACCGCTAGAACAAGGACAAATAAAACTCCCATCTATTTCCTAACGTATTCAGCTAGACAAGAAGATTACTAAAAGAACATTTTTGAATCTAGCTTATGTGTATAATTTCTGCAATCTCTTCTTTTTTCTTTTAGGCTTGAAGACCAACGCATAGACTTAATGAATCAAAGATAAATAATTAGATTTCTTTCTCTAACCATTTCATGATTCCCTTATTTGCCTTGGCATATAACTTTTATTTTTCTGCACTGTATCCATACAATTCGCCCAATTCACCGGAAGTTATAGTATATACTCCAGCAATATATTTAAAAAACTTGTATAGAAACATGTCCCTCGCTTATTGAGGTAAAAGGGTTTTATGTATCGATGTCCTTCAATATTAACCGAATGTGAGTGATATATAAGCGAAGATGCTTCTGAAGGTATTAACTCACAAAACGGGGCTGCTTGGTTTAAATCAACATGTTTTTTTGGGGTTTAAGCAAAGTGAAAAATTTGTTCGAAAACAGTAGTCTTTGTACTGTCTGAAAACGATTTTTTTTTTAATTTCTGTCAAAATCGTCCCACTACTCATTTTTATTCAATGACTATCATTATCTGAAAATACTAATAGATTATTAGTTAGCAATAAATGGCACGGTGAATGAAAAACTAAGTTATACTGTCGGATTTATATAAAAACAATTCATAACATCACAAATACAGTTATTTAATAGATTAATTAAAAAATTAATAACACATTTACATTCATTGTTAGTTCCCTTAGACCAGCGTCTCCAAACTAAAGCCCGCGGGCCCAACTAGCCTCCTGGCTGACCAAGCTTATTCTTCTAGGAGTTCTTTTAAATAAATAAGATCCACAATGTAAACACACCTTATTTTCATAAGAAAAATTCTATAGTCACAAACAGCACTAGTGGCGCTACTAGTCGCACCAGTCGCACTAGTCTCGCTAGTCGCACTATATTTCCAACTTTTCAGATCGCGAATTGGTAGCACCGAATGTGCAAAATTTCGGGTCGTCATGCTGAGCGTAGCTAGGTCTGGGCCCTTGCTGGACTTAGTAGAAGGAGCACTGGTGGCCCTTGGTGGTTTAAAAAGTGTTGGAGACCCCGAGTTAGATAAGATGCTAGTTAAGGATTTTTAAGTAAATAAACACGGGTTTCAGGCGTCTTATCATTTCCATAGTAATAATTTGGACGAGGGAAGAATTCCTTCAAACATTTTTCCGCAAACTTTTTTATATATTACAACGAAAAGCAGTACAAATTTATCATTTTATTTTATGTGTGGGCGATTCATAATTTCAATTTGCTGATTTAAAAAACATTGTTTAATGTATGCGAAGAAGAATCTTCTTTGCCCATATATATAGATATAATACCCGATCAGTATGATTATAATATATCAGTATATTATCATATACCTCATATATATAGCCTACTTATCAACTACTCATATATATATATATTATTGTATATCTATTATATATATAATATATATATAATACAATATATAATACGTATATATGATTATGATTATACTATAAATATATAAATATATAGATAAACTAGTGGCAGTGTTGTGATAATATTATTAAAATATAAGTATATACTATATAAGTATTATATATATATGTGTGATATGTATATATCATTTATTATATATATACTTAATATAGATATATGTATTTGGATACTCACTTCAGCCTGGTAGAAGGGACACACGAGGCCTTACCAGGAATCTTCACCCGGTCGGTGTTCTAAAAAATTGGTAAACAGGCCCACCAAAGACTTGACAATGTCCCCGATAGCCTACGCACTTGGATATGTTTGGCGAAGGAGTGCGAGGGAGAGGGTAGTTGCAAATAGATAAGCATGGAGTTATGTGTTCCAGACATTACCAGTGATAGGGGGCGAGTACGAGTGTATAGATTGAAGCACTAGCCAACGGGCGGGGGTGAAGTTATGCCAGCACGCCTCTCACCCTGTTATAGAGAGTTGGCGAGAGAAAGATAATGACTATCCTGAATTACGACCCCGCCGCAGGAACTCTCCTCAGATGTGTTGGAGGCTCATGTACATAGACCGTTGGAAAAATTCAATCCAGTAACATATTTGAATTCACTTATATTCTATAACTAACAAAGAATAAGGAGACGCTGTTTAGCCAATCTATGCTTCAGAAGAAATAGAGAGATTGAGAGATGAGAGATTAGGAGAATTAAGAAGGATCTACGACTGACTGTAGCCTAGGAAACCACACGTTGTAAATGCGACATATGATAGGAGAAATTATAACTAGTTGATTAGTGATCCTAACCGCAGATATGTAGAGTTCCCATATCTCTAAGTCTGAATGCGCAGTCGACACACGCCAATATGAAGAAACTAGCAACTGCTTGATAGTCCAGGGAGTGAATACAATATGATTCTGCCTCCGCATCACTAAAGGTGGGAGAATAATGTCTTTCACTCAACGACGCAATAATTTCTGGCACTGGCAAAATTGTTTAAAATATTTTCTGGCTTGGCTCTGCCTAACTCCCCAGCACCATCAGCCTAGACATAGAAAGCCAGGCATATTTGTACAACCCCTTTCTTGTTGCAGCCCGACGAACAAGTAATTAACCCTACTTTACAAATCCAACACACTATGATCATCTACTCGTTCCTGCGCCTTATTTGAAATGACTTTAACAAACAGATTCACTAAATTATACCCTATTTTTCATTATTTAATTGCGTGAGCCCAATCGGAATTGAGCCCCTTAGATCTCCTGTCTATACGAAACCACACCACTTCAAGACTCTTTTCGAGCAGTCTAAAAAATCGAGGTCGCATATCAGTTTCGGTAACTCGTCGAGCAGCCTAGATTGGCAACACCCTAATATATTCCTATCGCAAATCTTCCGTTAGTAGAAAATAGCATTAAACCGAACATAAGGGAAATCCCTTCTAGAATATAAGTATCACGCGAATAACAAAGATCCACTCCCATAAATTAAAGAACTATAACACTGATCAAGAAAAGTGATTAAC